>JNEK01003000.1:0-73135 GCA_000697295.1 Mucor indicus B7402
ATTTATTTTTTTTTTTTTTTTTTTTTTTTTTTTTTTACTATGTCTAATACCTGCAAGTGATCAATTCTGTAAAGAATAAACAAGAGATAAACCATCTTCCTTTCATACCAAAAGCACTGGCACCCATGTCACCATAAGTACGTGAGCTGGGATCATAGTCTAAACACTTTGCAAGAAGTTTGGCCGTATAGTTTGTAAGACCAAAGCAAAAAATAAAAATAAAGATACCACAAGCCCACCCAGCATTCTATTTTAGAAAGCTTAGTTATAAGGGAAACAAAAAAAAAAAAAAAGGGGAGTTTTTTTTCTTACTTTAAATCCTAAGGGTAATGCCAAAATACCAACACCGATCAAGATATTGATAGAATTAAACACACTTTGTAAAAAGGAAGATTTCTTAACAGTAGTAGTCACTTCTTGATGGTATGTATCAGCTACAGTCAATACGCTTGCACCAGTATTCACTTTTTGAAGAGAGGGATATAATAAAGGACTTCTTTCATTTAAAGTGCCTTCAGAACTACGCCTTTGATATCTTCCACTTGTAGAATATGTAGAGTAATTATCTTCTTCCTCATCATCGTCCGTCTACATAATATAAATATACCCTGAAAATAATTGGTTTATTTAACTTACAGATCCATCCCCTACAAGCACATTTTCTGCCATGTGCATCATAGAAGTTCTTGAATATGAACCAACAAACGATTCAAACCTATCTTTTATAGAACGATTATCATCATCAAATGTAGTATTATTACCCCTATGAGAAGGGTGAACGTTGGGTATATTAACACTCATTCTTTATTTTAAGTAGAGGAAAAAGGAAAAAAAAAAAAAAAAGAAAAACAATGAAAAAAAAAAAAAATTTATAGTGAGGTGAGGATTACTTTAAATGGTTTACACTTTTATTGACAGATTCCATGTGCTTTCCATTGGCCAATTTATTTTTTTCTTCAAGTTTCTTTTAAAAAGTTCATTTATTTACATGAGCCAATTCAGTCATGCAATACAATCCATCAGCATTAAGTTGAATTAAATAAAAACATACTCTATGAGCTCATTCAATACGCAATCAACTACAGGTTTAGACCCTCCCTAAAAAAAAAAAAAAAAACAATATATCGTCACTTGAGCTTTCGACTCCAATGCTAAATGCACAGACTGAACGACAAAGCCAATACTTTAGTCCGAATACTTTGGCGTCGTCATTCTCTACTTGCTCATATTAAAATAGGAAACACAAAAGTACAACTGGGCATTGTGATAGAGTTATATTTACTGTTCTAACACTAATATCTGGTACTAGACGCATGTAAATTACATTTTAATATGTAAGAGGGAAATATTTTTTAGCCTGTTGAAGTTGTTTGTATGGTAGAGGAAGCCCATTCGAAACATGCTACTTTAACATTATACAATAGATGTGTACAAAAAGAGATGAGTTTTAAACAGTACTTTAAGGTGAGGACTTAAATGGTATACGATTGCTCATCAGTAATCGTCCTTAGACTTTTATTGATTTGTTCTTTGACAGATTCTACGTGTAACAAAGTAAGTACATTGTTCATATAAAGAATGTACTATTTACCCATTTCTTTTACTGCTGCTTCATAGTCCTCATTAGCCAATCTATTCTCTTCTTCAAGTTTCTTTAAAAGTTCAAGCTGAAAAATAAGAGAGTGGTTAAAGTTAACTCCAACTGGTTCTCCTTGAGTAATTACTTACTTGTTCTTCCTCTGTTTGTTCAATGCCTGGTAACACTTCTATCAATGTATCGATCTCTTTGGCTTTCTTGACTAAATCGGAAACTAATTCACGCATATTGTCTGAAAAAAAAAAAAAAAAAAAAAAAGTCAATATCATTTTCATAATGTAAAGTAATGTTATAACCTTGGAAAACTTGAGGATCGTCGGCTTGAACTAGTAGAAAACAATAAATAAATAAAAAGGAAGGTTCCAACATAAAATGGCGTGTGTTTACCTTTTGGTTGCGAAACAGGTATGTCCGGATTCAGTGCTGCCATGCCTGATTTTTCGTGAACATAATATATACTGTTTGTGAACATTCTTGCCATCTAAAAACACGAAATCAGTTGAACGTAAAAATATGGAAATTCGTAATTATTAACTGCGTCGATAGCATCTTGTAATTGTGTCAAACGATCCATTATTGTCAAAGAAAAAAAAATATATATATTTATACAGGACAAAAAAAAAGAAAAAAGAAAAATATTTGTACGGTACTAGTCTTTCTTTAAAAAAAACATATTGTGTAGCTATTCATTGTGTTTTCATGTAAGTTAGTCTCATTAAGAAAGAACTTCTTTGTTATGTAAGTATAAGCTGTAACTAGGGATAATAGAAGCCTCAGTGAGAATTGAAAGCAGCGAGTATTCGCCCTTCTCAAATTCGATTGAAGAACTTTTTGTATTTCACTACGAGAAAAGTGTTAAGGAAAAGACTATGGCCGGAAATGTATATCAAGGGGCTAGCAATTCACTGCAGTAAGCCTTCTTCATAGGTACACACAGTCAGCTTAAAATAATCTGATGAAATGTTGTATAGCTAACTCATGTTTAAACTCCATCGTTTTTTTTTTTTTTTTTTGAAACTCACTAAAAAAAAAAAAAAAAAAAAACTTTTCCAACTTCCTTTTTTTTTCTTCTTAAAGTAAATTGTTTGTTTTTTTCTACTAGAATAATAACTGTAAGTCTTCTTTTAAACAAAGTGATTTTGTGTCATAAAAATGAGTTGAAAAGTTTCAATCTGATTCGGTCATTTTATTCTTTAATGAAGTGAATGTTGAAGATGAGAATTCAAATCACGCGCTTTGTATACCATGAATTATTAAACATCTTGATTACTAGATTACATAATGACTGACACTGCCAATGTTAATGTTGACTCTATCATTGAACGATTATTAGAAGGTAAAAATAGGCACAAAATAATTGCTTGTCAAAAAAAAAAAAAAAAAAAAAAAAAAAAAAAAAAGTGAGAGGAAATAGACCGGGAAAGCAAGTTCAACTGCAAGAACATGAAATTCGATACCTTTGCTTAACTGCTCGTGATATTTTCATGAGCCAGCCTATTTTATTGGACTTGGAAGCACCTATTAAAATCTGTGGTAAGTTAAAATAGAGAGATATAAAAGAGAGAAAAAAAGGCACTGATTGTGACGTCAAGGTGATATTCATGGTCAATACTATGACCTTTTAAGATTATTTGAATATGGTGGATTTCCACCAGAATCAAACTATCTCTTTATGGGTGATTATGTGGATCGAGGAAAGCAATCATTAGAGACTATTTGTTTATTACTAGCATATAAAATCAAATATCCTGAAAACTTTTTCATTTTACGTGGTAATCATGAATGCGCAAGTATTAATCGTATTTATGGTTTTTATGATGAATGCAAAAGAAGATACAATATTAAACTATGGAAGACTTTTACAGATTGTTTCAACTGCTTACCTATTGCCGCTCTTGTCGATGAAAAGATCTTTTGTATGCATGGTGGTCTCTCACCCGACCTTCAGAGTTTTGAACAAATTCGTAGAGTTATGAGACCTACTGATGTGCCTGACACAGGTAAAGTATAGACATACATACACACACACACACACACACACATGTGACTGATAAAGGATGGTAGGTCTTCTTTGTGATCTTTTATGGTCGGATCCTGATAAAGATATCTCTGGTTGGAGTGAAAATGATCGCGGTGTCTCTTTTACATTTGGACCAGATATTGTCTCAAGATTCTTACAAAAGCATGATATTGATCTTATTTGTAGAGCTCATCAAGTGGTTGAAGATGGTTACGAATTCTTTTCTAAACGTCAATTAGTGACTATCTTTTCAGCTCCTAATTATTGTGGTGAATTTGATAATGCTGGTGCAATGATGAGTGTTGATGAATCATTAATGTGCTCTTTCCAGGTCAATATGATTAAATAGAATATTTTATTCACTGTGACTAATATCCATATAGATCCTTAAGCCTGCAGAGAAGAGGGCTAAATATGGTGGATATGCTGGACAAAGAGGAAAGAAGAAGAGCGGTTCTGCATAATTTTCTCTCGACTCTACTCACTTTCCTTTGTTATTTTTTAATTTCTAATGCACGCACACTATACATATCTTCATGCCTCACCTGTATCTTGCTGAAATAATAATGGACCTTCCTCAAAAGCTGAAGATTTTTATAATATGTATCTCAATGAAATGGCTGTCTTAATCTGCAATAAATCATATTTTTAATGTTATATCAATACAGTGTATATGCTTTTAGTGACATTTGTACTAAAATATATATTTTCGTCATCGTCATTCCAAGCAAGTACATTGCCACTGGGTTCATATTCACACACGTAAATAAAATAATTGATATTTGGACAGAAACTGAACCCACACCCAATAGAAGAAGTATCCTTCCAAACAATTTGCGTAAAATGGCTTGTATTGATATGGGGACTTGGGTGGTCAAAGTCATAGCTGGACACTTCATTATACCACAAATCAACAATAGCTTCCCAATCATTATTTGTTCGACTAAAAGCCATACTTTCACCATAGCCACTCTAATGAATGATGAATACATTTCTATAATACTATATACATCATTATATATATATATATATATATATATACTAACCTCACTGTGGGCAAATACGCATTGTTCCGACCATTCACTGGCTGCTTTGACTAGCTCTCTGTTCCAAGAAAGAGGTGGTGCACTGTGATGAGCTCTGTATTTATTATGTGCATGTAAAACCTTTCTAATGTCTACTTCAGAAAGTTCTTTTCTTTTCTGTAAAGATTGTTGTGCAAACACAAGAACAAAAGACAATAAAAGAGCAATAAGTGTAAAAGTAAAAGATCGCATAAAGTCTATTATGTATAGAAGTTATGGCCTTTTTATACTACAATATCATACCAGTTGTAAACGCGACACGGATAGAAAAAGACAGCATATTTTACAAACTATAATATTCTCCTTGATACTACTAGAGTTACTACTAATACTCAAAGCCTTTCTTCTAGTGCGATATGTATACCCTGCGCAGATAGTTCTATAGGAACCTTCTCTAGCGAGAAAAAGTTGTGTATAGTATTGATTCTTAGTCAAAAAAAAAGAAATTCACGTAAATGCTGCTCGAGAAAAAAGACTAATGAGCACATTTTTAAGCCACCACCGGTGAAAAGGTGGAGCAACATGGTGGCGAATTATCGTTTAAATAGAAAGGTCGTCGCCTCCCTAGATATAGTTACTTGATGGCGGTATCCATGTTTTTTAGATGCCGTGATATCTCAATTCCAAAAGTTACATTTTGTCTGTTTGTCTGCACTTTTAACATGATAAAAAAAATCATCTTTGCAGCTTGAATCTTGTTTGAAATAGTGACCAACCATTACAGTGATAAAATTTTAGCGCTCTAGAGAATTTTCATTACGCGTGGCACTGGGTGTCTTCTTTTCTTCAAAACGAAATTAAGCTAAGGTTTGGTAATAAGCTAAAGAGACAAGGTGGATGGAAATTACTTTTCTTCTTTTTGGAGAACACCTGCAACGGCGAGCTTTTTTATATTTTTTTTTTTTTTTGAGTTTCATACCTCTGTCGCTGGATAAAGCACGTAATACGAGCATTTATAGCACTTCCTGTATATCTATTAGGATTATAAGTATATGAAGAAAGAACAAAGATAATGCAACTCTTAATTTTCTACGTACCATTTTCAAGATAACAAAGAGAAAACTGACCATATTCTGCCTATTGATCACTTTACTTGAATTTGACTATTGTTTCTAGGTTATAAATATATAAACCATGTAGCCCTTTATACTCTGGCACTTTTTTATCCATTTTGTATTTTGTAAGACTTAAAACACCCCTTCTTCTTCCTTAACCAAATTCGTGTTATTAGTCTGAATTTAAAAGGCAAAAGGTGTTTTGGTTCTTGAAATTTCCAAGTCGCGATTTCTCGTGTTGATCCCCACAATGCGGAACAGAAAATCCTAAATCTGCGTAGTTGCTTTTTTTTTTTTTTTTTTTTTCTATATATTCTACATGACTTCCAAAGTATTACGAACAAGAGCTACAAAAGTTGAGGATCCAGTTGAAATTGTAAAAGTGTCAGAAAAGGTGATTCGAAAACACAAAAAGAAATTCATTGCACAGACATTTGTTGCTAAAGATAAAGACATTAGTAGTAATTACATAAAACAATAGAAATGGCCTTAGTGGTGGTTTTAACTTTCTCTATGTAGCTGTTAAATACTACCCAAAGACTCAAAGTGAACGAAGTCAATTTGTGAATATCAAAACAGGTAGACGTTTGACCCCTTTTCAGTACAGAGTGTATGACTATGTCGCTCAAATACCTGCTGGTCAAGTCACAACGTATAAGGTATTAAGTGACGCACTTAAATCACATCCAAGGGCTGTAGGGCAAGCATTGCGTGTGAACCCATTCGCTCCTCTACCAGTACCTTGTCATCGAGTCATTTCCTCTGACTTTTCTATTGGTGGATTCAGTGGTGGCTTCGGAGACCATCAGTTCACAGCGGATAAAAAAGCAAAGTTGGAAGCAGAAGGATGTGTATTTGAAAGGGATTATAAATATAAACACAACAAAGTAGGAAGTGTACAATTTTTCAGTGAATTTACTAATTAGTATAATAAATATCCATCACTTTACAAATGGCATATTTGTGTTTAATAATTAGTTATTACTAGTGTTTATTATATATTAATGTCCCTGATGGTATACTTTTACAATTGCATCTGCCCCTCCACTTATCATCCAATTGAAAGAAGGGTGAAAGCCAGTACTTAAAACTCCCTCATTTCCTTTCTTTCTATGTGCCGAGAATTCTTGTATACATGTCTTTGTTGACAAGTCCCATAAACGTATAGATGAATCATGACCTATTATTAATGAACAAATCACCTATTAAATATGTACACGTATTTATTACCTCCAGAAACCATAGTAGTGCCGGTTGCGTCTATATCTAAACTCGTAATAGAATCTAAATGACCTAATACAGATTGGATGCAATCACCTAATAACTTTTCTTGTCAACCAAAAAAGCTTTTTGTACTGTTTTTGCACGAATTAGTTACCCGTGTTTAAATCAAAGAATTTGATATGCTTATCTTCGTGACCTGACACTAGAATAGGTAATGTAGGGTGTGTTATAATTTGATTGATTTGAGTAGTCACTGTATTATCTGTTATTTTGTTTGCTATTAGTAAAAAAAATTTGTTGTGTTTAAAGTATAGGGCTACCTACTGTATGAATTGCCACTTCCTTTCAATGTCATAATTACTTTTCCTGTTTCTATATCATATATGTTGACTTTAGCATTTGCAAAAGACACTGCTAGTCTATTGATGTTCATTTTGCAAAAATCAAGGCTCGTGGGTGACACTATGTTCGTTATTAAGACTATGAGATGCGTCTAGTGTGCCAAATTACCTAATTTTTCATGGTCAAAAATCAGGGACAATTTTAATGGGCTTTCTGCTACGTCTGTATCCCATATCTTCACTGTTTTATCCGCTGAAGCAGAAGCTAATAAATTGAGAGGTGATACCTTAAAGTCCCAAACAGCATCTTTATGTCCAACAAACGTTGTAATATTTAATGAAGGGTCTATGTTTAAAATATTAGAAAGAGTTTTCCAAAATTAACAATCCTTTGAACTTGCCTACAGGAGAAAACGGACCGCGTTCCTTAGAAGGCATATTCCACACGCGAATCGTTGAATCTAGAGAAGAGGAATAAACTCTGTTTTGTGAGGCAGAAATAGCAACTGCAGTTACGACATCTGTGTGACCTCTAAACGTGATGCTTGGATCAGCTTCTTCTGGAGATCCTCTACACCAACCTGTTAAACAAACAAGACTTGTCTGTTTATAGTATAGGATTTACTTACTTTTTAAATACAGTTCCGTCTTTTCCTGTAGCTCTTTGTAAGTTCCATATTTTGACTGTGCTATCATCTGATCCTGAAGCGGCTATCATTTCGTTTGGGTGAAAACACACCGATCGAACTGAATCAAGGTGACTATTATATTCAATAATTCCCTTAATATAATTTCCACTTTTTCTTTTTATAATAATTACCCTTTAATTGTAAACCTCGGCTTCCATATCTTGGGTTCCTGAAGATCAATCTAACAACCAAAGTAAGCTTTTTTTTTTTTATTTCGTAATAACACTGTTCCTCCCTAATTTCTTTACTTGGTTAAGATCGAAATTGAGATCTTCTTTTGTATTCGTATTATGTTTTAATAGTTTTAGCACTCTATCCTCAGACAGACTGAATTTGTCTTGCAACTGTTTTGTCTAATATATAGATATGGGCCAAATTAACAAAACAGAGAGGGTCTTTTCTTTTTTTTTCTTTTTTTTTTAATGACTTACAAAGTTGTTGATTTGATTTTCCTCCTTTATATTGCCAATCATGGCCACTTCATCAACATTAGCTGGTACCTCGAAGTCTTCATCTTCTCTTTTCGTTGGAATCGGGGTGGATATTTCAGCTATGGATGAGTGTTTGAAAGACGATATTGTGTTTTGCCGGCTTGTATGTATATTGGATGAGCCTGTGTTAGCATCGTTAGCTACCACTCTTCTGTAAGTGATAGGACCTGTTGTTTTATTTGATAGAGCGTTTGTGAAAGGTAGTTTATTTGTAATTGTAGTTAAATAGTTGATTTCTTGAAGACAGCTAAGTAAAGTGGTTAGGTTAAAACGTCACGATATAGTATATTTGTTTATGATATACGTACGATTTTAGTAGTTGTCTGCTTTTATCTCTTTGTTTATTATCTACAGTAGAAAAAGAAGAAGAAGAAGTAGCTGTATTAATATGAAGGTTAGTAAGCAACTAAAATTGGTAATACTAACAATATACTTGCGTTCATAATTCGGTAGAACTGCTTGCCCTATTAGAGATTCTTCTTTTGATGTGTGTTTATTTCTATATGATGTATATATACTGCTATTAGTTATTGTAGCAACTAGTGTCACTATTTAAACCTTTCTTGTTTTAAGGCACACTCAAGCATCTTGACTCTTTTTACTAAACTTGTCTTTAAATTCTCAATGCCTCTTCTTTCTCCCTCTAATAGCGCAATACGAACCTATTTAAATTTAGATTCCAACCTCCATTTTTTTTTTTTTTTGACAAGCCTTCTTGTTTACTTGTAGCTCTGCCTTCTCAATAGCCCATTCATTTTTCTCTTTTTCAAACTTTCTCCACTCTGCTTGTAAAAAATGTAATACACCGGGCAAAGTGTAATCTAATAGTGATTCCGTCATGGCCGAAAAAAGAAGCGTCTATTCTGCAAATTGTACTCTAATATTCGTTGTAGTTGGAAATAAGTATTAACCTTGTTTAATTCCAGGACGCAGTAAATAAGAGAAAAGAAAAGAAAAACATATCAAAGAAAGGAGTAGGAGTAATATTAGAACGTCTCTAAGGGGTTGGTTACCCGGCACTTTTGAAAATTCTTAGATCACTTTATACCTTATTGGGATGAAAATTACGTTTACCACATCTAGTGAATGGTGTATAACTATTCAGACATAGAGTAAGATAGGACTCGTTGAGAAAGCCGTGTTTGCTGCAGTAATCTTCTTCTTTAAGGTTTGATTTTTTTTTCACGTTTTGCTTTTTCTAACAAACAGGCAACGAGATGACGTCTCACCGCCACACTGTTCAGCATCTTTGGAGTGATATCAAACTGATCGCTGGAATCTGGATTGCCAGTAAGACTAAAGGCAGCATGACAAAAGGTCTATAGCGTAAAAAGTTTATGTTTGTCAATTTCAAAGCCATCGAGCTATCTTTACATGATATCTCAATATTTTGGGCTTTACCATGTCGATTTGGATCATATAACTACTGGCACCAAAAACTATAAGGGGATTGTTTGTTTGAACTATTTTTATAAAGAGTTGTGGCATTCAGTTGATTAAAAATAACTTGTCTTTCTTAGCCCTTCTTCTAGTCCTTTTTCCTCCTAGTTGAAACACCCCTATCTTGACTGGTTGTACTTGGAAGTACTGTATGCCCAAATGCCAGTCATTCATTTTTTAATAGTTTTTTTTTTTTTTTTTTTTTTTTTTTTTTTTTTTTTTTTTTTTTTTTTTTTTTTTTTTACGTGCTCTGGCCGTAGAAATCTGGAGTGTATTGACTTTTCTAGGGGAGAAAACATTGCTGCCAAGCACATATATGTTAATCTACAGCTATCCTTAACAATGAATCCCGTTCCTGAATCAATCTTTTTAATTCTCTTTTTTTATTATCAGCAACGCTTGTTATTTTGTTTAACATTAAAGAGCTTGTATTTGTGTGACATTCTATCCACTTATCATAATAACAACTTAAAGTTGCTGATTTCGTGTATCGTATGGGACCATTGAAATATTAATTTACATGTAAAATTCCGTTTTTCTATATCAAGAAAAAGGTACTGTATTCACATCTCTTTATAAGCTACAGTAGAATAGCCTGCTGAATGAGCGGGAGAATGCATCCTCTCAAATAAACACATGATAAGTCCGTAGATTCATATACATAGAGTATATATAGCACTTCCCTACCTTGAGAGAGTGTTTATACACATAAATATACGGCCCGTTTGGTATCCGAGTGCCTATACGAATATTGTCCAAGTCGATTTTCTTATCGGCTGTTACTAGATAGAATGCCGGTAGGGGCCTTCAGAAACACCTCTTTGTTAGAATCCCATTAAAGACATCATTATCGCTTTGCCCGTAATTTAATATTAATATAGATCTAGCAAGATAAAATTCATACTAACAAAGTATACTTGATACTCCAACTCGGCTGATAGTGGCTATCTTCAGTCAGTCAAATATTTTAAAAAACTATGAAAAAACTGAAGCGGCCATATAAAAACAAAATAAAAAAAATGAAATTTTCTTTTTTTTCATTTGTTCTTTCACTTTCTACAACAATAATTAGTCAAGATGGGTTCTCCTAGTATTCTTACCAACCCTATGTTCAACATGGGTTTCCTTTTGGTCTCGATGCAATTAGCCAAGAAGGTTGATTGGAACGATCCCCAAGTTGTTCAATATGCTAGATTCGGTTTTTACGGTGCTCAACTCTTGGTCATCGCCATGGCATATGGTTTAATGAGCCTTATTAAAAAGAAGAATGGTAAGTTACAAAAAGAGAATAGAGAGAGAGAGAGAGAGAGAGAGAGAGAGAGAGAGAGAGAGGGGAGGGGGGGGGCTGTATATATATGTGTGTGTGCGTAGTAAGAGTGAGATTACGATGATCATGATGATGAAAATAATGATGATGATTATGTGATGTTCTAATGTACTTATTATTAGATACTACAACTATTACATATGATGCCCCAAGAAAACCCGGTATGTCTGCTGATGCTCCTACTACCATCACCACCACCATCAAAGATTATGACATTGACCAAGTTCAACAATTTATCAAGTCCACTGTTACTTCCATTGTCATCATCTCTGTTATGCACTTCCAATTCAAGTTCACTCAACCTCTTTTGATGCAATCTATTATGCCCATCAAGAACTTCTTGGCTCACAAGGAGGCTTTAATTCACTTGTGGGGTGATGCTCCCGAAGGTAACCTTGCCAGACCTTTTACTGCTGAGAACCCTCTTGGCGCCTTGACCAGCTTCCTCGGCGGTGGTGACTCTGCTGCTCCTGCTGCCACTACTACCCCTGCTACCACCGAAGCTGATCATGCTCATCAAGAATAATTTACATGCACTGCTTTGTTGAAATTGAATAAAAGAAAAAAAATACTGTATCATTACACATACACATCTATAGAATTACTAAGCACTGAAATTGACAAGTGATGCAAATTGATAGGTTGACGCGTATTTACTGTTCCGATGCCAACCAATTAAGATTTTACACCTAAGCAAAGTACGTGTCCAAATAAAAATTTCATGAACCTTTAAAGTCAAGTACGATTAAGAATACTTTTATTTGACAATTGAAAGCGCAAAATGGGTACAAAGTAGTTGATATATTATATTGCCCAGTGTTAAAGAAAACTAAAAGCCTTTTTAATGGTCAAAAAAAGATAAGAAGGGGGAAGGTGTAACTACTACAACACTTAATAGCTAGGGAATCTAACCCAAGATGAAGGGGAAATTCGAGCGTGGTGTGAATAATCTTGTTATAAAGAGAGAACTTTGAAAAAAACATTTTCCAGGATGACAAGATACGATCTCCAATAAAGGAAAGATTGTTTACAGAAACTGATTTAACATAGAAGTGGTAAAGTCTTTCTATCCTTATTATGTATACTTTTCAATTGAAATTAAAGTATTACCTTTAATTACTATGTAAAATGAATACAATATCCAAACGGGTGTTCTTGTTACGCTACTAGTTATTACGACGCGAACATAACTTGTTCAACAAAAACAAGCAGTCGAAGAACAGAAATCTTTTGCAATGAAAGTTTTGCTTTGTTTATTCCCTGCTTTCCTTTTATTTCGATCTGTTACTTGCATTAGACCTTATTCAGTTAGCTTATTCCATTTAAGATTGAGTTAAAAAGGGGTTTGCTGTTCAAACATGCCCCCAATATTAACCTTCTTCGATATGTTAAATAAGTATATTAAAAGGTCTATAGGGGCAGGGGGAAGGCAACAAATGTCATCTTCGAGCGGAGCATAATCCATTGGGCACGATGCATGAAAATAAGCATCCCAAATGCTAGAGATATTCAATACGTCATGTTTCTTTATTTAGTCAAACGCCCTTAAAGACGATACTTTGTATTTACCTGAAAAAACTTAAGGGCTATGGAGTGTATTATCAAAAATATCGACTTGAAAATCGTGATATGATATACAATCTGATCTGATCAGGGTAATAGTAATTATATATACTACGCTACCGACATTATCAGGAAAGGGCGTACAAAAAGTTTTTTCACGTGTTTTAGCAAAGTCCATTCAATTTAATAAAATTTTAAAAATATATTCCTTTTCTTCTTCTTCTTTGTTGATAATAACAGCATGTTTCCAAAAGAAGGTTATTTTTATATCAAGACTGCCAGTGGTTTGGTACTTAATAACAAAGGTGAAGACGAGGTATGGGTCCAATAGTGTTAGTGGAACAAGTTTTAATAATAAGGATATGATGATAGTCTGGAACTAAGTTAGTGATTGGACAAAAGGTATGTCCGTTATTTTTTGTTTCTCTACAATGACATATAAATAACAGTAACTGCAATAATAGACAGATGACGACTCAGAGGTATAATTTATCAATGCTGCATGTAGAGCATCCTACTTATGAGAAAATAACAGTTGTGGAGCTTTGATAGTGGATATTTGATTAACAAAAAGACTTCACTTGGTAAATATCATTAAAAATATGACCGCGTTTTTCTAAATCTTAATGAATTATGTGGTAGTCATGGATATTGATGGAGGTACGTAATAATTATAAGCCTGTTACTGCGTTTAGGTAACATTGTATAAGGTGATTTGAGGTCTGACAAGAACGTATTACAATATGACCGTAAAATAACCATGTAAGTTTCTTTATTTATATTGCTTTACGAGAAATAACCCACTTTCTTTTTTTTTTTTTTTTCATGTTCTACGTAGGGCACATAATCAAAGATGGGGCATTCGTAATGGGTTTATTTATGCCGTAGCTGATCCAAGACTTGTATTAAATCCCAAGGTAAAATCAAGTAATTATTCATACTTTAGCAAGTAAGGCTTAATTTTTTTAACCAGGAGGAAGAAGAGAACTCTCATGTCATTGTTTCTGTTCGTAAATTAGAAGATAATGCTCTTCAACAATGGACAATCGAACCTTACGAAGGAGAATATTAATTTCCCAAGTACGGTGCACAACAATTTTCACACACAGAAAAGAGTGTATTTTTTGACCCAATAAAAACCCCTTTCTTTTTTTCTTTTCTTTTTTCTTTAAACAATGAGTCATCGCCAAGCAGTACCTTTAATAGAACTTCGACATAGTACACCGAGTCAAATAGAAGCTATAAGAGAATTAGAACAGTTATTTTGCCTAGATAAACCAACTTTATTAAACGTAATCGAGTCATTTCAACGTGAATTAGTGGCAGGGCTAGCTGATGATAGATCAAGTGATTTAAACATGATTCCAACTTATGTAACAGGTGAATTATTTTTTTTTTTTTTACACTAATTTGAATAAACATGTCATTTATTATTGCTATAAGGTTATCCTACTGGTTACGAAAAAGGCACGTATTTAGCACTTGAAATAGCAGGCATGGATATTTATGCTTGTCAAGTCAAGTTAAAAGGAGATTCTGGCAAATTAGCCATCAATCAATATCAATACAAAATACCACAGGATCTTGCAAGTGGAGACGACTTTGCTGTACTGATTGATTATATTGTCGAATGTATATCTGATTTCTTGATGCGAGTTGGAAAGCAAGATTTATTTGTATACCCCATGGCTATTTCTTTTGGTTTCGCCATCAAACAAACAAGACTCGATTCAGGCCGCATTTTATCTCTAGGTTACGGTTTGAATTATCCAAATGGTGTAGGAGTTGATATTATCGAACTTATGCACGAACGTATAAGATTAAAGGGATTGCCTATCAAAATCGTTGCCACAGCGAATGGTAAGCTTAAAACAAAAAAAAAAAAAAGTATTCAGATGGTTAGTATGCTTATCTTTTGTTTAGATTCAGTATGTACACTATTAGCTCATGCTTACCAGCACCCAACCACGCGTCTAGGGATTGTGCATAGTCTTGGTACGAATTGTTCTTATTATGAACCAGTGAGAAATGTAACAAAATTAAAGGATTCAAGTGTGACAAGGGAAGCAGACATGATTATGAATACAGAATGGTGTAATTTTGGATCATCCAAAAGAACATTACCGACTACTTGGTTTGATAGGAAATTAGCTCGCGAGTCTACCAATCCGCAGTTTCATGTATTTGAAAAGATGACGACTGGTATTTTTTTGGGTGAACTTGTTAGAAATATTGTTATATATCTTGTGGATCGAGATATTTTATTTGGTGGCGAATCTTCAGAAACTTTAAATACAGCACATAGTTTTGATACTAGTTACATGTATGTGTGTGAAGCGGACGATACGGACAACTTGGAAGATACACGCATTGTTTTAGAAGATATGATGGACATTTCTAAAACAACCATAGGCGATCGTGAAGTAGTAAAGAAAGTATGTGAACTTGTAGGATCTCGTGCAGCTGTGTTAGTAGGTGCTTCTATCGCTGCTATTGTACAACACATGTTTGCTAATGGTATTGGTATGACAGAAGATGGTTATGCAATCTGTAAGGGATTTTTAGCTTCTTTATGTGGGTTTATTATTGACTTGATATTATAGCTATAAGTGGTAGTATCTATGAAGATTATCCCTCTTTTCATCCTCGTGTTTGTAAAACCATAAAAGACCTTATTCCAGAACACATAGCCTGTAAACTATCTGTAGGTGTAATTAAGCAGCAACGTATTGTAGGTGCTGCTATTGTTGCGATGATGGCTGAAAAAATGGCTGCTGAGCAATTATCATCTCAATAAATATTACAAATAAAGATGAAAAATTTAGCTGACACAATTCATGCATCATGTCGTTATAGTAATAATATGGATTCTAGTTTAGACCGTTTATATTACACCACTCGGAAAAAAATAATTTACGCAAGAAGAATAATATAGACATAAAAAGCTACAGTAATATGTTGACAGACTCCTTTATTATAAATTTAGATAGGAATGTTGGCAGTAATAATATATACTTTTATATTACATACAAGGAGATTTAATTTTAAACCATTATCATCATGTAATGTTGTATTCTCGGTTTTTTGCTATAATAATAACACTCTCCCTAACTGAACGACACTTATATTTTTGACATTTTCATCAATCTTTTTATGGGTGGGTAGTAAACTATTTTGATTGGTGAATTGGTGGATCATTGTAGATAGTATATAAGGAGAAAGTCAGTGTATAAAGAGACTTACTTTCTTTTCTCTTTCTTCTTCATCTAATAATGGATTCTCATTCTGATACAATTCGCTTTCCAAAAAGAATTCGCTCTGTTTCTGCTAAATTATTCTCAACTATTCATCATAAAGAAGAGTATCCAGGGCATCAACACACAACAAGCAATAAGCGTATTTCTTGTCAAATTATCCCTAATAGTTCAGATCAAAAAACGCTGAACCCATCTACTTGGTTTCCTCGAATAAGATGTCGCTCTACATCATCTGCTTCTTCAACCTTCTCTCTTGTCTTTTCTCCTAATACTTTAATACAAGAAGATGTGAGTTACCATCCTACCTCAAATGCCTCTTTATTAGAGTCACTCTCTTCAGAACTAGAGGATTTATACAAGGCTGCTAAAGAAGAGGTAAATAACCTATTTATATAACAAGATATTAGTAGTAGTAGTAGTAGTAATACTAAATAAATACTGTTATTAGATTGATTATGCAACTGAATCGCAGGGCTCAATTTATTATGAAGGTGATATCTGTACAGCAAATCAAGCTGTCAACTTATGTAATGCAAAATACAATGAGGCTATGCAGTTATTTGGCGATACAACAAATGCTGTCAAATTTAGGTTTCGTTGGGAAACTGATCTGTGTCAACTTGTGTATAAACTGAACACTTTACCCCATATTACCCATTCTATCTATGACTAAAAGGAAGCGCTGATTTATTTGTATTTTATATTGTGTAAATAATAAACTACTACTACTACTACTACTACTACTTTCTAAATTCATAAGTAGCATTTAAACGACTACGTAAATGCTCACCGGCTGTGTAAGTTTTCTCACCTTCAGGAACATTTTGGTTTACAAGTGGGGAAGGAGCAGGACTAAGAGGGGTAGTGTCCTTGGGATGGACAAAGTAAGGCATAGAATAACGGTCTAAATGGTTGTGTTCTGGTAAGAAAGTAACACGATGTTTGGTGGATTTTAATAAGCCGCTTGTCCAGAGTTCCATTTGGTCGCCGACATTGACAGTGATAGCACCGGGAATCAAAGGAGCGGAGATCCATTTCTCACGACTTGCTTGAACTTCGAGACCAGGAACATCTTTTTGGAATAACAAGGTGATAGAACCGTAATCAGAGTGAGCACCAGCACGAACAGGTTCCTTGTACTCTTGTTCACCACCACGGGGGTATTTGAGGAAACGAAGAATAGAAGGTGTATCTTCATAACCATGGTAATTGACAAAAAAGTCTTTACCACCCTTGTCTTCGGGGATTTGTAAGGCGATACCAAAAGCTTGCAAGATTTGAACGGCAGTACCATGGCAATTCTATTTATTCCCCACATCAACATCTGATCTTTTTTTTTTTTTTTTTTTTAATGGCGGGGAGCCATTGATTATATAATATGACTCACCTTAGAGAACTTTTCTAAGAATTCACTATCCTTCTCAAAGAGTTCAGGAAGAGGGGCAAAAGGTTTACCATTATCAAAGTTTCTAAAGTTGAATCCTCTATCAAAAAAAAAAAAAAAAAAAAAATATCAGCTATCTATTATACATGCTATATATTCACTTTGTATTACTTACTCTTTATGGTCGCCTTGTCTTTGATTCTCAGGATCTAAACTATATTATATATCTGCGGGTTAAAATAAAAGATATTTATGTACACATATATAAACACACTTACGTTTCGCTGTATAATTCAGAATAACCGTGATTATTAGATTCAATCAAATACTTTTCCTTTTCTTCACGAGGTAAATCAAAAAAGTTTTTGCTCTAAACTTATATGTTAGTTTTCGAGAAAAAAAAAAAAAAGCCTTCAAACACGCTTTATACCAATTGAAAAGCCTTGTTGATATCTTCTTCAGGAATATCGTGGTTGATCATATAGAAGAAACCAATGGACTTACATGCTTCAAGTACGTCTTGGGCAACTTTTTCAGGGTTAGTCTTGAAATCAGCAAAGTCGACAACGGGAATAGATTCAACAACCATATTTTGTTTTTTATTTGAAAACAAAAAGACAAAAAATCACAGATGCATCAAATCTGGTTTTACGACAATTGTTCTCCTGCCGCCCCGGATCGAACAATTGTCGCCCAATTAAACAAGAAATACCGCTTAGTAAGACATCAGAATTAAACTTTTTTTTTTTACAGAAATCTTTATCGTATCATAGTCACAATCATTGCTCCTAAAACTTTCGTATCTTCTATATTAGAACAAGGCGCATTAGTGTACCATGAGATAATATTGGGCGTTGTTGCACTGGGTTGCTTCGTCGCCTGCACACTATATCTAGAGTGCATTTATCATTGTAGTTGCAAAATGAGACTCAGTAAATGCGTTATTATACAAAAAAATAACTAAAGCGATTGCCTTTAAGTAGCTTTAGCAAGGAAAAGATTGGATATGCCAATTAAATCAAAAGTCTCGAAAACTCTTTTGAGTCAATGGTGTACCTTGGATATTGGATTTCATATCAATCTAAGAAGATTATAGACACTTTGACTGCGAGATATGACACTTGTTTTCTTTGAATGTATGTACATACCAACAAGATTCTATACTTTTATACAAATTAAACTGTTACATTTGTCATTCTATGTCATACAACAAAAGAAAAGGCTTTGATAAACAGTGTTACAGAATCATTCAAAATGTCACACGAATCTAGAATTCTATTGTTCGGTTATTAGACATTTATTCGTTTCAAAAGATTAAGGGGTAAATTATAGCCATTTATCTACTATATTTAAAGCAGCAAAGACAACTAAGGTACAAACAGGTACGCAAACAATACCATAACTCCAAAATAACATACGTAAAAGTTCTTCTTCAAATATTTGATTCACTTGAGTGATTTGTACAAGATTGATAGCTGTGGGTGAGCAGCCAAGAACAATCATCATTGTGATAAAGACTGGATCACTTGCTAGAGTGGAAGGACCATATAAGGCAAACAAAAATACAACCGGTATAACAATAAAAGGCATCAGGAACATACGAACCAGAATTGCAACAGCAACTGGCTTTTTCATTTGAGGTGAAGCTGGGTGTTGTGATTCGTGGATTGATATTAACTGAGCACCCAAACAAGTGAGGATAATGGGAACAGCTGCTTTACCACATAATTCAATGGCCTTTGTGACAGAAGGATATAAAAAGGATTGTTTGTTGTAGAAAATAGGTTTCAAAGGTGAAAGTCCAACGATAAGAGCACAAGCCGCAGCATACAATGGGGGCGACATGAAGCCATGAATACATCGAGCAACACGTCGTAATAAACCCTTATTTTCTGTTATTGTTGTTTGTTTGTTTTGAAACAGATGTGTCGTTTCGTCGGGTACTGTAATCGTCACTGCACTTAATTGTCTTGGTGGCATACCGTTACGAGCCTCTTCGGAATCCGAAAGAGAAGAGCTAGATGACGAATGGTCAAATGATTGATATGTTTTGATTTGAGGTCCTCCGTCTGGAATCGTAAGGTTATCATCGTCCTCATCATGTCTCTGCAACAATTGATACCCATAAGACCAACGTATCAAATTACCAAAAATCGCATAAAATAACGTATAAGAAATACCTCTAAGTGAGAATAAGATATACATTCGTTTTTACAACATATTTGTATTATACCTTGCAGCCACAGCTTCGGGTGTATCATTTGATCCCCAATATAAGATATTCACAGCTTCAGAAACGGCCAAACTGGAAATAGTAGCGATAGGCAACGAATTAGAATTTGAAAACATGGCACAAGCAATAACAAAACGACGATAAGCGGGAGAAAGACCAAATAGACGAGATACAATTTGGCTCATTGTATAGTTAAGTACGGCGTATCCAAACCAGAATACAGGAATCGGCCAAAATGCTAGCAGTTTTTCGAATGAAATGATAGAAGCAATATTAGAGAATAAGAGACAAGGGGTGAAAAAGACAAGATTCAGCTTAGATAACCACTGTAGTAAAATTACAGTATAAGAATTCTTTTTTAGTAATTGTAAATCTAGATTGTAATCAAACCCTCTGTTTATCCATACTGTAATATCCTAACTTTGCGTAAATACAGCCAAAAGAGACAACTACCATTACTTGTAGAATTGCCTAATTAAAATAGTTGTTAAGAAGTCCAATTCTTTATCTGATAAGATTTATATACCTGCACAGAGGCTATAATTAAGTTAAACATGCTAAAGAATAAATAAAGAAAGAAAGAAAAGGTTCTTCTTTGATTGACTTTATATGCGTTTTTGACAATTTAAAAAAGAACAATCCTGCAATTCTTTAACAAAATAAATCTCCCCCCCCTTATTTTTCTACTTCTTTGTTGTTTCATCTTTAATTACCATCGTTTCACGGCAGCTCACAATGTTTGTTTGTTTGTTTTATTTTTAGGGGACACACATTTAAGCAGACTTAAATAGAAGTAATTGTAATTTGACCATGAATAACAAGTAAAATCACGTCCAACAACGCAATGTCATGAAGGATCTAGTAACAATGTAATTACACTATTTCGCGTGTCTTTTCTTAGTTTATTATAGTTAAGCATCAAATAGATTATTATTGCATTTCTTTGCTCACGTCAACACTCTTTTCAGACATCTACTGTACAATAATCCAAGTTTTATTTTCCTCATTACCCATAAATAGCAGAAAAGGCTAAAAAGGGGAGAGAGGGTGATATATACTCTAACTGTTTTTCTTTTGTGGTCCACTTCTTTGACTTTGTGCTGCTAACACAATGTCATCTGGACTAGGTTGATCGAATTTAAATATAGGAATGGATGTTGGTTTTTGTGTGGCTCGTTGAAAAACGTGTTGTGCATCGAATACATGTTCGTTTGTTGGTTTAAATAGAAACTGTGCAACTGCCGACGGTTTTCCACAAAGAGGATCGTTTATTATTTCTTCTTCGATATCATGTGTTTTTGCCGGTGGATTGGAAATAGATATAGTGGTTGGTTTTATTTGAACCGTAGGCGTCAATATTGTATTATTGCCATCAGTATCTTTTTTAGAAGCTAAATGAGACAAACTAGTTAATTTAGATTTATTACTTGTTGTCGACTTTTGAACTAATGATGAAAGTGATGGTGAATTAGCAGTCGCACTTCGCGTAGCTAAACTTTGTAATGAAGTTAAGGGTTTCTTTGTTGCAGATGATGCAAGTGATGAAAGTGATGGGCTTTTATTTTGTTGCATTTTAGCTTTTAGTTGCGTCAAGTTGTTGTTACTGTTTCCAGAAGCATTGTTGTTTTGACGCAAACTGGCAAGTGAGGGTATTGGTTTCTTTTTGTCCATAATAAAAGACGTACTGCCTAAAAAAAAAAAAAAAAAATGGCAGGAGATTTAATTAAAAAAAGAATCATTGGCCAAAAAAAAAAAAAAAAAAAGATGATCATAGTGTTTGATGAACAGTTTCATCCTTTTGTTATGAAACGATTGCCATAGAACAATAACCAAGGGACTAGGCATTTCGGACATAAAAGCAGATCCCTTTGTATATTTGTCTGTTCTCGAGATAACGAACCCTATTTCACACCATGCTCATAAAACAAAGAAACATAAGCAAGTCGGCAGATTGGCAACGTTTCTTTTATTATTTGTAAATTAGGAGCAGCTTTGATTATTATACTTTTTCTTTTAATCTTATACTCTACATATTATGCGAGCTCTATGGAAAACCTTGGTATATCACCATAGTGTGCGGAACTTTACTCTATTTTGACTTACCCGATTGACGTGTCCCAAATCTTGCCCAACGTGTGGAAGGAAAATAGCTATGTGTGTAGTGAAGAACTTAACCTTTTTTAGAATATCGAAACATCAAATCGAGGACTAAAAACAGCTCTGAATCAATTGAAGTCAATTGCAAAGAAAGATGGGGATACCGCTAGTTACTTCCACTTCAATTTTAAGTATCTAAATGATTTAGCTGACTGCAGGTATATAATATGCTGATTTTATTACGAGGATAGATTTTGAAAAAGCATCTTGAAGAATCTCACCTTTTTGAGAGCCCCTTGATTAATTCGTTTTCTGAATGTGACTACGTGGTTAAGTTTTGAGGATCCTCAGAAGTAAAAGCTTTTGAAAACACCTCTATCATTCCACATTGGTAAATATACATTGTAACGGTATAATAGCTATACAAATTCTAAATATGGTTCAGCCAATAAAAAAAATTGCAATGACCACAGGCTTCAGTCAATAATGTATTACGACTTTAATTCTTGCTCTAAGGAGATACAAGTAAAACGCTTTTTTCCGTCCATTGGGAACTTTTCTCGATGAACAATCTTTGTAATACTCAACTATGTAAATGCTTTTTTCCACGAAACTTAAACAACTGGCTGTTTTCCTTATCTGAGTTATTGTTTGAACGAGAACACCACACTGGTTATCTATTAGTGGGTTTTTCGTAGAATGAGCTCCACAATTGGAAAGCTGAGAATTAAGACAAAAAAAGAGCCAATTAAAGTTATCCTTTTTGCCGTTGAAACAGTGAAGTATAGTCTAGATTATATGATCTCATCGTTTTATTGACCCAATCAACAGAGCAATATACCCACTATATCCAAAATAGAAAATACTTTTATTCTTAAAAAAAAAGTCGCTGTCATATTTTTTAAATGCAACCCTAAACTTTTATTTTGAAGAGAAAAGTAATAGTTTTGTGCAATCATCTTCTCAAGTTAATTGTTACATGGTTAAACTTCAAATTAAGTTTAAAAATATTGTTTTAAGGTACAATGCTCCGGATTTTTTCAAGCGCTTTTTCGGGCCGTGTGGAAGCAACATCTGAATTTGAAGTAAATCTCAGAAAGAGAAATATATATTATTTCTTCGTTCCCCTCCCCCCTCCCCCCCCCCCCCCTTCCCTTCTTCGTCTCCCCTTCCCCGCCTCCATTTTTTTTTTTTCTTAAACAAGAAATGAATGACAGTTTAATAGAACACATGTATTCACAACAACTTCACGAAGAACTCTTAAACCAAACACAATTAGCTGTCACTCAATTTATTGAATTATGTCCTGAGATTTTTGGTTTAGAAAACTTAATTTTACAAACTGATCAATTTTTAACTCCAATTAACGAAAGAGTAACTCAATTATATAAAGACGTTTGTGAGACTTATATTGATAATGGTCTGCCATTCGATCATGCTTGGGTACACATTCTCTCTTCCTTTCCTTCTTTTTTATATTTTTCCATTACTTTTAACATTTTATAATTAAAATACTAGAACTGGATCATGATTTGGAGACAGCAACTTTCGTTTAAAGCATTAGCAGAAAATTATGGTCAAGAGCAAGTTATTCAGGCTGTACACCCTAGAGCTAGAAAAGCAGTAAATCAAATTTACAAAGAAAATCTCGATAAATATATGCAATGGTTCCCTTGGTCTTGGTTTTCAAATATGCAATTTATTGGAGCAGGCGGCTTCTCTGCAGTTTATTCAGTACACATGACACCTGCTTATGATCCAAATCCACTAAATATGGCACTGAAAATTGTAGACGATAAATTACTAAATGAAGTAAATAACATCTTTGTCATTACCGTTTCTTCTAATACTAACAATTTGAGGTAGATATCAGTTCAATCAAAGGCATTTTTACCTTTATTATTTCAAGGCTTAACTGTTTGTGAAAGTACAGGCGATTTGATGATGGTGATGAAACTAAGTAACGATGGAAACCTTGAAGATCATATGCAACAATTACCATTAGGCGATCTTGACTTGAAAACAATCACAGGTACAATTTTACGACTAGCTGCGAACTTGGTAGATTTACACAAAGTTGGCATGTGTCATCGTAATGTACATCCACGGAATGTGATCTGCACAGATAGCGATTATTTCTTAGTAGATTATCGATTTGCCACACCCTCGCGGGAATCATCATCCGTAACTGCATTGACTAAAGCAGTCTATGGCCGTCTGCCTTACGTTGCACCGGAAGTTCGACAAGGCATCTATACTGAGAAGTCCGATATTTATAGTCTAGGTATCATTATTTGGCAGTTGGTCAGCAAAGTAATTTTTCCTTCACCCGATGTTTTACTAGACGGTAATAAAGGGCCTGAAGACCACGTATATCGAATTGAACCTGTCCCAGGTCTACCTGAATGGTATCAAAAGCTTTATGTTGCTTGCCTCGAACAAAAACCAGAGAATCGGCCTGATGCACTTGAAATCTGTCATGCGCTGCAGCCTATCCATAACAGTCTAGATTTTTCTGTTCCACTTGATCGTAAAGTCACCGAATACATCGTCGCTAGAAGAGCAGAGGCAGCAGACCATCTGCGAACATATGCCAAAGTAAAAGGTATCGTTTCTGCATCAACAACTCGATTGTATACCCTATCCAACTTACCTTCAACTCAACAATTTATTTTATTACCTTTTGAAAATGCTCCATTTCATTCTATTTGGACGACCACAGAAATCAGCTCTGATACTTTTTCACTTTCTGCATATATTGATACTAACGGCACGTCACTTGTATAATAATAAATAATTTCTTTTTTTCTTGTGTATTATATATACAAAGCAGCAGCTACTATTGGAAGAAACTTAATGAAGAGTTAAATGCTTGATACTACGAGCGCCCGTATATAATATTGTTATTAGCTGAAAATATTTATTATTATTATATAAGAAGATATGGCTGTCATGCCCTCAAAAAGAATACTACAATAGGAAAAAAGGGGCAGACATAAAAGGATATATTATATATGTAAAAAGATATTATGCAATAATCAACTCAATGATTTCACTAGCTAGTTTGGCGTTTTGTAAAATATTAATAGAAGTAGCTCCAAAAGTTGGATCACCTAATGCCATAAATCCTACGCGCTCTAGAAGGATTTTTTGGGTAGGGCTGGTTTTTCTAGCTGAATCCAAGAAACAAGGATCGGAACACGCAATCATTAGAATAGATTTCACCGATTCAATTATAGGTTGGTTAGTACTACTTAGTACAACTTGGTTCATTTTGGGTAAAAGTGAGTCGTACACAACGGAGAACACTTGGGGCATTGAGCTAGCGGCCTCTGCTAGTAGGCCGTATAAGAAAAGTTTTTCATTCGTGTTTTCTACCATTTGCAGTTGAGTTGCTAACATCGAAATAAGCAACAACGCGGTAGTGTCATCGTTGATTTCCAACCTATCGAATAATCCTTCATAGTTCGATATTAAATTACTATTTATGCCATTTTCATCATCATCAAGGTCAAATCTTGGATCAGGTAAACCCGCTAATCGAAGTACTTCTTTCAGTGTTTCGTTTTTGGCTGCAATCGGCAGTAAACCGGCAAGGTATCCTAGCTTTTGCGAGTCCGCATTACCAGAAGTCTCTACATGCTTACATTCAATGTCTAAAAAGGTTGTCAGCCCATGGAAGATAGTTTCCTTTGCATTATTGTATCGTAAACCCTTTAAGAAGACAGTAGCAACCGCAAACGAGAAATGAGAGTCGAAATTGACTCCACACAGCTGATCCAATTTACGAGCTACCTCTGCTATAGGCTCCCTTGCTGCGAGAAGCACATTAACAACACGATCATCTGCAAAATAGTCATCTGCGTCTATGGCACGTAAAATAGCTAAAAGTAACTCCACTGACATAATAAAGGTAGGGCCATTGTTGATCTGCACTAGAGCAATAGCCACCCAAAATAATGGAAGGAGGTATCGGGAATCGGAAGGTAAGCTCTCTACTATGTTTTTGAGGCACATCATGATACTTAATACCAAATTGAGGTCGGATTCATTGAAAATAGCCAATGCACCCCTCAAAGCCACAAGAATCTGGTAAAGCAAGTCATCATCTACTTCTTCTCTACCCAAACACCCAAGAACAACAAACGCCTGTGGTTGAATTGCAGGGTTAAACTGGAACGCCGTACTGGCTACTAGACTCATCCATCGTGCTCTCCAAGCATTTGCCATATCTATCAAGTGCGTTACGTCAATATAATAACTAAAAACATGTTAGAATTATGAATATACCTGATGAGGGCGCGCTGTATGTAATGACTTCCATTAAGTTATTCACAATTGTCTCAAGGGATAGCAAAGGAATTGGCTCCGAAGTGTCATTTAGAGTTTCCGGAGTGATGGTAAAAGCGTTTACGTGGGGTTTAAACAAACCGAAGAGAAGACGAAATTTTGTGTCTGACATTTCGCTCAAAATTAATTGCAGTTTTTTGATGTTAACATCTTGAATAGGCATTGTTGTGCATAGTGACTGTATTGTGTTGACAACGAGACCATGTACGGATGCACGGATAATTGTAGGCCCTAAACCGACGACAAGAGAAACAACATGAAATATTTCAGGAACATAGCTTTTTACAGGGCCTCGATTATTGAAAGATAGCATAAGAACAAACCGGATAAGAATAGCAATCTCGTTCCAGGTCCAATGGTCCGTTAAAGATCGCGTGGGCTTGAAAGATGTTTTTTGAAGCACTTTCCGTAAGCGAGACACAACTTTTCCTCGAACTGCAATATTGGACAAGGTTACAAAAGTATCTGCCATTGCTTCAGCTTGTGGCGTGCAAACACCATGCTCAGTTGAATACTGAATAAACGAATTTAGCACCAAATTTAAAATGTCGTCAACCTTTCCGATTGTCTTCCAAATTTTGGCCTGCACCAATTTGTACATCTAATATCAGTCGGTTAATACCCTTTTTTAATTTTTACCACAAAAATAAATATCGGTCTTACATCCGTTCGTGTTATAGTCAAGTCAATTAAGCTTCGCAGAACCTCCTTGGTTTTCATAACCTCTTTGTCGTTTTCTGGGTTATTGCTTTGACAGAATTTAGACAGATTAGGTAGCCATGGGATCATGTAATCCAAACAAAGATAACGCAATGGCTCATTCGATTTCTGGAAGCCAATAAAGCATTCACTGAGAAACTCAAGTGTTAAATTAGTCTGATTTTGGGCTATTTTTTCACTGATGTTGACAATAAATGCTGTACTGTTAGCAGGAAGGCACAAATCTCTGGCGTCAAGTAGTTGATTGCCGACTTCAAAATGAAATGTGATACTCAGTGCATAGAGCAGGTTGTACGCGGCTAGCCGCAAGTTAGGGTCGTTGCTTCCAATATTTAGTAGCGCCATATTAAGAAGTCTACCAGGGACATCGTTAGGCCTAATGTTTCTTTCAGACATGCTGTTGGGTTTTGACATCTCTTGTCTTCTCTTATTATGGCGAATAGTCTATAATATGAGGGTAATAAGAATAAAGTAAAAAGACACCCACTTAATATGCTTTCGATGTATATACTTACATTTACAATTGCTTCTCGTTTCATCGAGGAGAAAACATGGTGAGATTTTCCTTTGTTGTATTTAAAGTGAAACTCGTTTGAAGCCTCTTGATTACGGGTATTATTTACGATGGTAATATCATCAATTTCAGTTATTAGATAGACATCGTTAATAACAGTAGTAATATTATATAAAAACTCCTGTTTTCGCACCGTCATCACTTGAACATATTCTGAGCTAACTTTGATGGTGACAGGTACTGTCATCTTGTACTGAGAGAGTCTATTAACAGGGTGAAACACGTGACATTGCTCGGTATCTAGAGATGCTAATAGAAAGTGTTAGTCTAGGAAGCATAAAAATCGCAATACTTACTTGTTGATTTGGGTAATCTAACTTCACCTGGACTTATGTACTCGTATAATTCAGCAAGAGTGACAGCAAAGAAGAGTCGCTTATTCATCTTGTGAGATAATGTGCGAGGAAGCTTCTTTACATATTTTCGAAGATGCGAGTTTGGATTGTAAATAAGGATACTTGCAATGTTATCAGACGCATCAAAGGGCAAAAGCTGAAAAATTTGGTTAATATATTGAACAGGTATTTCGTTTGACGGAGAAAATAGTGTCATATCAATCACAAGTTCCAAGTTCTTGTTAGAGGCTCGCTCCATTGTCTATTTTAGTAATTAATAAAAACATGCCTTTTAAGCAATTGCATACAAACCTGTAAGATATAATAGACGAGAAGCTCGAAATCTATACTATCTGCAACAACGTTCCTTGCAATAAAGTAAAAGACAGGTTTGTTTGCTTTAGACACTCCAGCTTCATAGAAAATATTTTTCGAGACTATAGAATCAACGCTGCGATGGCTATTACGACGCATAAATTCTGCATACAACTGGTTTGCAGCAGCAAAAGTGTAGCTTCTCAAACCGCTGAATTCTTGTTTTGAAATCTCTGGTGGTCTTCCTAGTTGAGCAAGCAAGTTTGAAAATTTGTCGAATTTGCGTTTACCAGCCGATACACCTTCTTGGTCAGAGTATTGTTTTAATCGCCTTGTTGCAAGCTCTCTCGAAATACGCTCAGAATTATCAAATAGCACACGATGTAAGCAGCTATAATCTTTATCTTCCATAGGCTGGATTTCAAGCGTGTAGTCGTCGTTGCTGGAAGTAATAATACCTGAATCGTTCTTTATCTCGAGATCAAGGTTATCGTCAATAGTAGTAGGTAAATCTGGTACTTGGGAAATTTCACGAAGAAAGCTTGTTACTTTGTAAATGTTTCCTGTCAGAAAATCATTCAAAACAATCATGTATGTTTCTTTAGCGCCAAATAACACATTGTTTGCTAAATTCTGAATAACTTTGGTGATAATCAAGTGGCCACGCTTCATATCACGAGAGATCATTACGTTTGATTTTATCAAACCCTCGGATTCAGGGGATACAATCGCCGGACAAAAGAATCGTAAAAAGATAAAAGCACCTAGGGCTGTGTATTTGGCTTCGGGATAGCGCTCTTTGACAGAGGTTAGAATACAATGACAAACTTCCCTGAAGGCCCTCGGGGCTTCATTGGCAGACACACAAATAGCATTTAAAAATAATTCAGTTGCATTCACTACGTTTTGCTTATTTCTCGAAACATCCTCTCCAGGGCCAACTTTTGTGGAGTCTAGTTCAAACATCTTTTCTTCTGATGGTTTTTCTGCTAATTTTGCAAAGACGGGCTGCAAAACAGATCGCACATATTCAGCACCTTGATGTTTGGCAAATACAGACAAAAGACGAGTAGCAATACTGGTTCTTCTTAAAAGCTCAGTTTCGCTGTCTACGTTTGTTTGTTAAATCGTAATAAATTCAATGATTATAATTATTTACCAGTATTTTGAACTTCTTTGTGTATAACTGCTTTTAACAAAGTTAGTGTTTTCCCTCTTGAAGCAAAGCATGAGAGCAATGCATTAGCAGCATCCTCAATATCAGAAGCAGGACACACATCGCAAAGAGATAACGCGATAGTTAAGTCATCGTCGTTTACCAGAATCTATTAAAAAAGCTTAATAAAAGCCCAGCTTGCTTTTTGTTTTCTTTGGTTAGACTCACATCAACTAATTTTTCATAACGATCTGTGATCACAGTTTCTGCCAACGTCTCGAATTCCGTCCCTTGATTAAGAATATTAGTTAAAACCTTCATAAAAGCTGTTCTCATCTGGGGATCGTCATGATAGCCCATAGACAATGAGTATTTTAAGCCAATATCTACATTAGCACTAAGGAGATTAGACATTGCCAGAATAGTGCTTTCCTTTAAAGGAGCCAAATATGTTGACATGTTTTCTTTTGTCTATGCATAATTTTTTTTAGTTTAAATTGAAATCGTTCGATAATTGTTTGCTGAAACCGTTATCTTACCTTTCCATTAGTGATAATGCCATTTTCCAAGCGTCGGTTATCCCCTTCGTTCTATAAGTACATATATTAACCATATGCTAAAAAAAAAAAAAGAAATATTTCTATTCACCTCAGAGTCTCTACACCTATTCAATAACTTTAAGAAGAAAGTGAAATATTTGAAGAATATTCGGCTTTTAATAGGAGTTGGATCAACATCATGTACGGGATCTGCAGGTTGTAAAGGTAGCTGGTGAAGTAAGCCAACTATTGCATTAAGACAGGCAAGATCGAGCTCCCTATGTAATTTTTCGCTTTGGTTGGTTTCGAATGCTAATTGGCTTGATGCGTCGGTTTTCTATAAACGAAAAAAAAAAATTAGCAACTGTAAATCGAGTTTCTCTTAAAACCTACCAATGAAAAATCACTTGTCCATTCAACAATAATTTCCAAAAGCTTATTACGCAGTCTAAATTCTTGCCTTAAAGTAATCTTATCTTTTTTCGTCATTAGTACCTCCGTTAATTGACAGAATTTAATTTTGATTTTCAATGCAGATTGCCCACTTCCTAGTTTGTTCAAGTATTTAGCATATTGATTTATTAGACTACCAAAATCAACTGTTAAGAGGTTTTCAGAAGAGTCTTCCATTCGATCAAGGACAAGTTTTAAAACACTAATGGCTTGTTCTACGAAAAGAGTATTGCGACTATTGCAAATTGGGTCGCCATCGGGTCCAAAGTATTTGGCAAGTACAGTTTCCATATAACGGAAAAGCATGGGGTATAAAGTAGGTGAAAGGTCTGTTCCAAGAATTTCTTTAACCCATTCTCGAACTATAATATTATCGCATAAAAGTAAATCTACCATATCAACTACAAACTTGCTAACCATAGCAGAAGATTCTGTAGGCGCCGAAATTCGTCTGAATCCTGATTGATCTGTGTAACCAATACGAGTTGCAGCAGGTGATGTGGGGGTTGCTGGGGAAGCATCTGCCATCAGACAGATTCCGCCTAACGCTGCCAAAAAACCTGCGTAATTCTGCCATTCTGACGACTTGTCATCATCCAAGGTTGTTGTGTCTGATTTATTAAATGAGACTGAGTGTGTTTGACGATTAGCTGATGCAGTAGGATTTCGCACTTTATCATGCCAAGCCTGTCCCGCTCGCTTAAGATTACTGTTACTGTTATTCATATTTTCCTGTACATCTTCTTTTTGCTCTTCATATGGTTTTAGTATAGCAGGCATCATGTACTTCCATCTTTTGTATGCTTCTTCCCACGCAGCAAGATTTCCGGGAGTGTAGTGCGTTATCATGCGGAGAAGCTTGCGAATCTGCTTTTGCTGCGATTTGCGGCCAGTGACGATACCATTATTTGATGAAAGCTGCTGATAAATATGCAAGTTTTCCATCACCATCAGGATTGCTTGGTGTGGATCGTCCATGCTTTCTGTGAGCTGAACCTCTTTACAAATATGACCGAAGCAAGTAATTGCAGATGAACAAATTTCGATATCAGATGAGCAAAGCAAAACTAAAAGCGCTACTTCTAACCCGATTGATGCTTGGATATGCTCCCTTATATCTGAGCCTTGCATGGCAATATCCTGGTATTGTTAGGAGATTAGACATTTAGACGAATAAAACGGAAAAACTGTATTACCTGGTACATACGAAGAAAGTCGTTTCGAGATTCAAACAACTTTTTCAAAAGCTCCAACAAACGCTTTAGACCGTCATCTTTCTCCCTATTGTCCAACAATTGTTTAGCTAAAGTAAACATGACTTGAGAGGATATTTTCCAAAACGATTCAATGAAATTGGGATTTGGACTCCATTCTAACATGTAGGTGGGTTGGTGAAGTTTAAAAAGACACATGGCCGCTGTATCTCGAACATACTGATTAGGCTCTCGAAGACAGTTTGTAATGGCAACCAAAACTACAGAGTTGTTTTCGATTCTATCGTAATTGTCGCCCTAATTCAATAGTTAGAGCACTTTTGGCAGCGTTTGTAGTATTTGTATATACCTTGATAGCAAGTTTAGGGTCTGTTTGATATAATCGTAATACATCGAGAATGAGTTCTAAACGCTCATTGCTTTGATCTAATCGCGTATCTTTTTTGACTTTTTTGTCGTTCCCTGGGCTGCTAATTATGTTCTTGCGACTATTAGATCCTGTACTTCCATTGATAGCATCTAACTTTGAGAAATCTTTGCTTGCAAATTCAATAAACAATTTTCGTAGGGGACCTGACAGTGAGTCGTAAAGTGCTGTGACGGAGGGATTCCAGGGTAGTCTATTTTCTTCTGACGCAATAGCTAAGCAAGCTTTGACTAGACTAATTTTGAATAGGGTAGGGGCACGGCGATCCAAACAAGAAGGAAACAGGCTACGTAAAGCATGTCGAGGATTTAAACGAAACATGGCAACAAGGCAATCAGCAAGTAAAGATCTATGGTCAATAATAATACCCAAACCACTCATTAAACTGTCTGCAATTAGAGGCTTTTCAGAATCAAAAAGTTGTCCCTTAAGCTCATTTTCGATGTCAGGTACAATATGCCTTAAGGCTGACGCATCTGATTTTGCTACAAATGTAGCTGCTTTGCAAATATCAACATAACATATGGCTGCCAATTCTGCCATACGACCAGCTTTTAAGGAGCTTTTGAGGGTAGCCAAAAATACAGACTTCTTACTGTTTGCATTACGAGGGCCATCCATATTAGTAGCAGATGCCAAAATATCAGGGCACAATATTAAAAGCATGGTTTGCAACGGCCAAAGAATTGCCTTTTTTCGAGTAGTATCAGCTAAAGATAGACAGATATCAAATAGCACACCAGGACCGCCATCAAGTCTTTTTTGGTTTTGGCATAGTTGCATAAACTCGCCAGGATAAGTTTCAATCCACCCCCAGATTGCCCGCCGTAAAATAGCAGCTACGATAAGCTGCGCTGACTTTTTAAGATTTGAAAAATTTGAGCAAAATTCTAAAAAAGTTGAAATGTCAATGACTATTTTAGCTTGTTTTTTTTTTTTTTTTTGGAACAATACCAGACAAAACAGTGCTTAATCGCTTTGAGTTCAGTGAGCAACATTCTAATAATCGCATATCCGATGTTTCAGGATTTTCATCTGTTGTTGTCGATAAATAGAGTATCCGCATTTTAATTTTTGAAAAGACAACGTTCCAGTTACTAGCACTGACATATGCTACTACTCTACTTGAGGCTTTGTAAAGGTCGAACACAATATCTGCGGACGTTCTCGAGATGTTATGAACTGTATAATATTCTGTTCTAGTTATTTGAGTAACATGATTAGTTGCTTGACCATATTCTCTTTCTTCCATGATTGTTGTTTGGTGCATGATTCGTGAAATGACATTGATGATGTTCTTTGCAATATTATCGTCGAATGGGGGAGGGTCGTTTATTTCTAGAGGAAGAGGGCCATCTGACATGGACCATTTGCTATGCTGTGTTGAGCTATCTGAGCTATTTACGGATCCTTCATACCCGCCAACTGTTGAAGGTACTTTCGCAGACACATTTTCTAATTTTGACTCTCGTATGTGCTGCCAATGTTGTTGCATACATGCCGAAAGCAGTCGAAGAATAAACAATTGAGATTGAAGATTTTCATATGGGAACTGCTCTTCATTTGTTGGCATCTAATGATTCATGCTAAGTATAATAGTGGTTTACGGGTAAGTCAGTAGTTTCTTACTTTAATGCTGTCTAATAAATTCAATAAAGTAACTGTAATTGTTGGTAACCTAAACTTTGACAACTCAATCAAAGCAGTAACTAAAAATATTCCAATTAGTCAAAACCCCGAAGTCTCACCCGCATTTTTTTTTTTTTAAAAAAAGGTACCTCTGCATAAATGGATAGAGCAATCAAATTAAAATTGGGTTAGAACAATGCAATCTTTATATGTTTGAGTTCTTACGTTTGATTCACGAGTGGATCATTTTCAAGTGCTTCTAGTTTTTTGCCACTGTTGCTAGGTAACTAAGAATCACGAAAAGAAAAAAAGTTAGCAAATCATACTACTGTTGCTACAAATGGCTCACTCTTATAAGAATTCGATTAACCAAGCTCGCAATAAGCTTTGTGTCTGGACTCATTTATTGAAATTCAACTAATTAAAATGTAATTTCAAAACCAATGAGCAAGTTTTATTGAATCTCAAGAATGCGATCTGTTGTACGAGATGAGGAAGACAAAAAAAAAAAAAGAAAGCAAAAGACAAAAGACAAAATTAGTGCACCTGAATTTTCTCGGGGGGCAGTTACAAAGCGGGGTTACTTTGTTGTCTCCTATGAAAAAGGCGGTAAGGAGTGTAGTAATAGATTGACCCCTCTCTTAAGAAATGAACCGGACAAACCTTTGATAAAGTTTAATTATAAAACGCCTACTTGATGCAGCAACTGAGAGCATAATATTTGAATACAAGCTGTTAAAGCAGAAAAAAAGGGTAAAGTACTATCATGGCCGTATATATCGATCTAATTAGTACAAAGGTAGAAACGCCGATTATGTTAAGCTTTCTGGTTATAAAATATGCGAATCGTAATTTGCATTATTAAATTTCAACAAGTGGGCCGTGTGTAACTCTAAAGTGATCGTGCTTACATTTTGGTTTGTGTACAGTGTACAGTGAATCCAACAAGCAATGTCGCAGCCAATTAAAATTGATGTCGCTGGACAATTGAATTTGAAGTCGCAGGCCAATCAAAATCAATTTTGCGTATTCAGGAATGGAAGTCGTATTTTTAAAAATCGTGTCGCCTGCTTTGAAATTATGTCGTAAGGGGTTTCTTGGCATACAAAAAGAGGGTTGTGGTGAATTTTAGGGGGCTACACGTACCACTATTTGGGGGATTATGCGCACCACATACCCGATCCGAACCATTCCGGCAAAAAATGGAAAGCATACGGTGGTAGTTGATAAATTCCTGCCACATTAATAAATAAGAAATAAACATACTTTTTATTCATTTTTCTCTAGCAATCTGAAGCAGACGAAAAGAGTATTTTTCCAACTATAAAGGCCTCTACCACCAGCACTTTGATTGCTGATGTCTTCGTAAACACAGTAGTCATGACTGAAACTAATGTCACGGCGGATCTCTATACATTCTTCCTTAAGATTATCAATCTCCACCATTGCTTGCTCTGGGCCGTCAGTCATAACTCTAGCAACTGTATAAAAATGGCCTCCTGTACGGGTCGTTGAGAACACTCTAGCATGTAATTCATAAGTCCTATTATAAAGAGAGAGTTGACTTGGAAAGAACACATGAGGAACATTTCTTTTCTAACAAAATTGGCAGGATCGCCAAAAAAAAAAAAAAAAAAACGGAGGAAGAGCAGAATCAGAGCAAGTCATTTTGGTAAACAATGTCTACGCATCACATTTGGGGCATTCTTGATTATTACGAACCACTTCTATATACGCCAGGTAAGCTTCTGCAAAAAACTGTCTACCAAGATCTTCTACAGCCTTTTGAGTGTCAGGTGTCTTGAGTGCGTTAAAGAATTCTTCCATTGTAGGCACTCCTCTTATATTTGGAGCAAAAACTGTTTCCACGTCCTTACCCCTGAGAAACCTTTTGAAGTGCGTTTGCATAAGGCAAATGTGTTTATGTGCAATAAAAATTAAGGACTTGTTGGTAGGTGCCTAAAAGTGGCTTTTATTTATTAGATAATAATTGAAGGGCTTTCATTTTTGCCGGACCTCAGTGTGGTGCGTATAAGCCCTCAAGAGCTGTGGTGGCGGTGGTGCGTGTAGGCCCCTAAAATTCACCACAACCGACCACTACTTACGCTATCATATATGTTACTATTAAACAGAAATTTTTATTTGATAATATTTAAAAAAAAAACAAAAAACAAATGACCAATGAGCACGTAGCATTTATTTTTGCTGTATTGCCCTGGTCAGATCGCGGTGCGAAGAGAAAAAAAAACCCTTTTGGGTATCATATATGTTACAGTATTCGCACTTCAAATTCAGACAAATGATTTTTTTTTTTCAGACCAATAAAAAGTCGTTTTCAGACAAATCAAAAAAGGGAATTCGGACAAAACAAAAAATTGTATTCAGATTATAATATGAACGAGCATTGTAGAATAGCAAATGAAATTGTAATGAGTGACAACCGAGTCGAAGAGATTGTTGAAGAAATGGACATTGATGAGGATCCTGCTTTTACGTATGGCAAACTACTGCTTTTAGCTGATGATCAAACTGCACCTCGAAAAGTAGTAGAGGATGCTGCTATTGACGAAAATAACGAACAGGATGTAAATGCTCAAAAAGAGACTAGTTTATTTGACAGCGAGCATAAAGATAGCACGAAGTTTCTACCGTATAAAGCTTATGGTCCTGAAAATATTAGGCGATTTATTGAACTTGTTCAGGAAGAAGGTGGATCGATCGCGAAGCACGCAAAGGCTTGTTTGATTCCTCGCTCAACTGCTTATGAAATACTCAAACAATGGAATGAAAGCGATGGAACTGTCATTCCTGTAGGCTGTATAAAACGACCATCAAAAGTGAACAAATTTGTTCCTAAGGCAAACAATATTAAAATCAAAGAGGAGCACACGCGTTTTCTAATCGGCCTGGTTGGTAGTGTGGAAAATATGGATAATATTTTCACTAAAAAAAATAAACATTAACTTTTACAGAGACGTATAAAAGTACACTTATAGTCCTATGCAGGAGAAGTTGTTTATTAAAACTGAATTATTATAATATCTAAAAAATCTACAGGTATTTATATGTTTTCTCTTGAGGGCATAATTTGACAGAATTATAGCTTGAAATTCAACATCCACTTTATCTTCATAATTATAGGTGTGATCTTTGATTTTAATAGTCACCTTTAATAAATTTCTCTGTATTTTTATTTGTACCTGATTTAACTTACTCAGTGTATATTTATTTTCTAAAGTCCGTAAAGGTGATTTCACCACAGGGAGTATTGATTTTTCTTTTCCTCATTTCTTTTCATTGCCATGGTGAAGAAACAACCCACAAAAAGACTTCCTAGTGAAATCAATTGGTTGCGTAACAACGGCAACAACAACATAACACACATCGACTTTTTTAACTTTTTCAAAACGTACGATACAAGAAGAGTACAAATACGCTTCTTAGCAATGATTAATTATGTGGAGGATGAGAATCTGAAAAAAAAGCTAAAAGACGATTACAACGTGTGGCGCAAGACAAAAGTTGCTAAAGACTTCTGGAAGCAAAGAAATTTGGAAATCAACCAATTAAACGATGGAAACTCTCCCCCTCGACCCCAAGGAAGTGACCATGCTAGTTCTTCTGTAACCTTAGCCAGTGCTTCAGCAACTACAACCACCACCGCCACAGTAGATAGTGTCGAAACAATTAGTTTTGAGGATGCCAAAGCAATAATAGCCCAAGATGTGAAAACGGAGCATAGCTCAAATATGTATTCAAATTCTTTGTCACGATTCAAGAGAGACGTATATGAATCAATGGAGGCTCCTCTTACCTATGAGACACACTTGCAACAACTACTTGCATTCTCTGATATAATCTACCTTGAGAAAAAATCATTTTATCCTGGGTTGCAAAGCTATTTCGACGAGCCTATAGAGACTATACGTCAAGACATGTATAATAACTTTGGTTTCAGCCAACTGAATCAGAAATTTCCAGTCGATACCATTATGACTTTAATGAATATTGCCAACGACTTAAACCGTGGTACTTTGTCGAGGGTACAAGCGGAGGGCAAGATCTTAAAGCTAATTCTTGGTACACGTGTCGTATTTGAGGGTAGTTTGTATAATAAAATATTTAGAATTATTAGAAATACTTGTATTATGATTTGTGGATTAATTGTATTATAAAACTTGTATAATTGTTCTGTGAGAATCACATTTGAAACATAAAACTCTACTTGGATCATGGTTAAACCAATTTATAAGAGTATCGTACACCTTAATCAAGGATACTATAATATAAAATAAGTTGCCATACTTACAATTATACATATTATAGAACTTGATTACTCATGATCTAATACAAGGCCTAGAATGTGAAGTGGTGATGATTCACTTGTAAGATTAGCTACCTTACTTGTGAGAAGAACAGGGTTGTCATCATGACGCACTAGAACTTGACGATTATGAGCCCTAACATGCTATATGGTTTTGGAATCATATGGTTGAATTAATATATTTGTTGGGAAATATATTAATTCAAAAGGCTAGCTTTATAGTAGGCTTTCAGTGCTGCTCCCTGGCTAGAGATAAAGTAGATCTTGAACCTTGGTGTTATTTTCTAGCTTTATCACCCTCACTGTTCGTTCGTATGATACCGGGTACTGGCTTCTTGGCTATTTATATAAGTTCTGTTAAACAGTACTTTAGCACACTTAGTCTAGGCTTTGCCTAGAACACGTGCAGAGGTATTGGGAATTTATATAATTAGTTGCTCCCTTGGATGATAGGACCTGTTTAAGAGCAATGGTCTCATGAGTCAATTCTAACGAGTAGACAAGTGAAACCAGAAAGAAACTCTATCCACTTATAAATCACCTAACCATGACCAGATTATGCAGAATATTCATGCTAATTTACGTAGAGAAAAGTATAAATAGATTAGATATTTCAGCAGTAGTTTGGAAGTTTTAGTTTTAAGTTTTAATTTATATTTTAAAATTTCTAATAAACTTTTTAATTTGATCTCATTAACTTTCAACGACCTTAAAGAATTGTCAAGATACCACAACACGTACTATTTTCACGTACTTTTTCAAAAAAATTGCGGTTTTGCTAAATGCATCCGTTCATTACACGTAGATTTCTGTTGAATCTTTACTGAGCATTAAATGCATCGTTTGTATAATATATCTAGCTGGTCTTGAGACAATGAACCCTATTTATTGACATAATCATAGAACAAAGAAACATAAGCAAGTCGGCAGACTGGCAACATTCTTTTATTTATAAATAGGAACAGCTTTGATTGTTATTCTTTTTCTTTTACTTTTCTTTTATACGTTTTATGCAAACTTATCATCCAAGAAGAGGATTTACTGGAAAGCAAAACAAGACTCTACAAAAGTCTTCCCTCAATAACGGTTGTGCTATTCTTACACTTTTACCGTGTGTAGTGAATGCATACAAATAGCAAATCCCTAGAAATCCCTTTTACAAGTCCACGCCAGGTTTTTTGCAATTTTTTTGAAAAAGTACGTGAAAATAGTACGTGTACCAAGAATTAGCCAGATCTTAAATATGATCATCAACAACACAGATCAAACTATAATTAGATTGCTGCAGTGTTTTAAGTCAATGGTCGAGTTGCTTCCTCTTTCAAATCAAAAAAAAGAATGCAAAGAGTTCGAACTTTGCACGAGATACCTCCAATCCTGCTTCCAAAAGCTGTTCGACTGCGATCACAATCAAGTCATAAAACTCTCGATAAATGACAACTTTTTGGACTCCCAAAAACAGCACATACTTATAATCACAGATTTTTATCGCCAAGAATAAGCTAAAGCGATTTCATTGTAAATAATTGGCTTCAACTTACTGCGACATCAAATGTCCTGTAATAAAAAGTAACAATGGAACAAAAACAACTTCTAACATATAATACATTTGTTTTTTTATTTTTGAAAGTCGTCCATTGGATCGTCTGTTACTTCTACAATAGTTGTCCTTTGGTGCTCTAATTAATCAATTAATAATACAATACTTAATTAATTCACATAATTCATGAGCGTGGGCTTTAACTTTATATTTTGCGGGTTTGTGGAATGACAATTGGCAATTCCAGAATGTTGCTATCATATCATCTTTGTTCAATGCTTTCATGCATGTCTTATACAAAGAGCAGATGATAGGCAACTTTATCTTCAAAGAGCGTTTGAGTATCAGTGGTACAGTTATTTTTTTGATGCGGGACTTGAGAAATTGGCAAACATATGATGCATTCGTTGTCATCGTATACTGCAACAGGCCTATTGAACGCGCAGGCTGCAATTTGAGCACATCCAGGTGCAAGAAACCAGTACTTCAAAGATCTCTGGAACATTATTATGTTTTCTCTGATGTGCATTGCCGTTTGCTTCAGCATGCATTTCAAAATGAGAATCAACGTTGTTCTCAGTATGGTTAGAGATCTTAGGTCCTTTTTCAACGAAAGCTGCTGCTTCGCACCAATAGGATTCTTCATGATCATTACTTTCAAATTCTTGATACGGATCTATATTTGACAATTGGCATGGCCTATTTGGGCGGCAACTTTTACTAGTTGGGCGGCAAAAAAAATCCACGCAAAATCAATGACTTTCTTGGGCGGCAAAAAATGAAAAATGGAGATCAGGCAAAATGTTCACTTAATTTTTTTCTAAGTCCTTTTTCAATTGATGTTTTCATGCTAAACTCGTGTTTTTTTTTTCACTTTTTTTTCCAAGTCATTTTCATTTCATTTTATTTTTTTTTTTTTTTTGAAAAAAAGTAGGACAGCTACTGTCGTAGCATAAAAGGCGAGACCACCACAGACAATTTCAGATATCGTAACATCATGTTAACTTGGTAGGAAATTTATCTTTAATGTTACAACTCGCGCCAAGTGCTATTATTATATTTGACATCCAACCGATGTCAAATATTTACGTGGCAAACAAGCACAAAGGAGTCTTTTCTTTTTGAAAGGATTCATTTGTAACTAGATGACGTTTTTAAAAAGAATTTATTAAGAAAATATTACATGAAAGCATTGAAGAATGACTTCCACCTTAGATATGTGAGTACTGTGAAATAAGACTTGAGTTCATTTGGAGTTAAGATAAAAAAGATGATATGGATGACTTCCAATAATTCTATAGCATAACAACGAATACTGTTAGTAGTGATCACTGCATTTCTGTTTTTTGAAGGACTTACCAGGTTTATCTGCTGTTTTAGGCTTGTAGAAAGATAGGTGTTTGTTCCAAAAAAAGCGAATATTATCATTCTTGTTTAACATTTCCATGTATTTTCTATATAAACTGCAAATAACAGGCAACCTTATTTTGTGGGATATTTTCATTTTCAATGTGAACCAGTGGTTGTTGTTGGCGATGTGTAATATGAGGGTAATTGCTTTTGGTTTTGGTGATGCATTGCTGGGAAGAACTGGCAAGTATGTGACAGATGTAGAATGGCTATAGTATACTGCCACTGGCCTGTTAAAGGTATCAGCAGCTAATTGAGCACATTCATGGACCACAAACCAGAAGCTTCGTGGAGCACGCTCGCTTTTTATCTTCCAAACTCCTTGCTGCCATTCTCCTCAGATATCCCGTAACAAACACTATTTCTGCAGTTAACTTCAAAATCGTAATAGACGTTATACAGCTGGTTGTATTTTTCAAAGTTTTGATTTAAGGTGTCCCTCATAGCAAACTTAACTTCCCAAAATTTATCTTGGTCGTCATATAATTGTTGAGCTATAAGGATTGATAGCCACAGAAGCCATCACCAGTGATATCATAGATACCAACATAGCAATTTCTATCGATAGTATCGTCAACTGGGAAATAATTAGGGCTCAAAACATGATTTTTTGTGGATGAAGCTGCTTCAAGGGAGTCAACAGCGATTGTTTCTTCAGTATTTTTGTGTTTTTTGGGCTGTGGATGAGTAAATTCTTCAAAGCTATTAGGTCTTTTTTTGCTGTTTTTGTTATCAGTGTTTTTTATATTTTTTTGTACGTTTTCTGTATTTTCTTGTTGTTTTTGTGTTTTTTGTTGAGTATGTGAATTTTTCTGCGAGTTCTTTTTAAGCTTTTGTTCAGCATATTCAAACTGTGATGAGTTTCTTTGTGTTGAGGATGATGAACGGTGTTGGGTTCTATTTCCTGCGCCTTTAGGTCTTCCTTTTGATTGAATAATTTCGGGCGCTTGTAAATCAAAGAGAACTTCACTATCGACTCTAATAGCTTTAAAAATGCTTCTCACAACTAACTTTTTATGCTCAGAAAACGACAAGTATCTTGGTATAAGAGAGTGTTAGTCAGAATTTTCATTAGAAACACATGTATGCATTATACGTACCTTTCTTTCATCAAGGAAATATTTTCGCTGCTAATTTGGTCATCTTGATCTTGGTCTTGATTTTGTTGTTGTTGCCGTTGCTTTCATTTGTTTTTCCGAAATTTCAGCTTCTCGAGCTAGTGGCATCTGGTTATAACTCTTAACTTCCATGCATTTCGCATCGTATATAGCTTGGATATATGTATCGTTTTCTATCTGTAAAAAATGCAGCGCCTTCAGAATCGGCAGTATATAATGGAGGAGGAGAGTAAGATTTTTGCTTCTGACTCATAATATAATCATCTTCTTCATCGTTGTCAGTAGTTATATTGCTTTCTTCAGGAGCACTATTTATATTCTTTTCGCTAACTACAACTGGTTTGCGAAGCCACCATTGTTCATGGAAATGCTTTTTGCATAGCGTCAAATTTTCTGAATCTTTACTTGTCAGTTGGTCAAGTTTATATTTACCATACTCTTTGAAGGCAATGGTGAGAGCAAACGTTGAAATTTTGGAGTTTACTCTTGAGAAAAGACCTAAACCTCTTAGCCAGTTATTTTGAGAGATAGTGGCCCTTCTTGCTTCATGTGTAATATTTTGTAACTGCTGAGTCAATACAGCATCCATTCTTTGGAATACCGTACCCAAATCACCTGTGCTTACCATTATATGCCTCTTCATAACGGCATGTGCACCTTCAATCCTTGATGTTGTGCACGAATTGAAGTGCAAATGATTGTTGATCCAGAGAGAAACAAACCTAGTAAATTGTTTGTAAATATGATGTTTTCAGGGCTCACACGATGAATGTATGTTTACCTTTCTTTATACACCATCCATGTATCATTGATATAATCAATGAATTGAGAAGGGAAGTAGCCTTTTTCTTTTGGCAAAAACATTTTGAGTTTCTCATAGTTTCTGTTAGAGTCATCTTCAGAGTAAGAGTAGCCCACCATGGTATCCCAGTTTCTTAAAATGGAGTTGGCCCCTTCTTGATCGATGTGCTTGAAATAATGTACAATTTGCGACCTTACATTTTTTAAGATATGCCATCTACACAAAAAATGGCTAGAGTTTGGGAAATCTTGATTGACAGCTGTCATCAATGCAAGATCGCGATCAATAGAAACAATAGTAGGCATTGTTTCGCAGAAAACAAGCTTTTTCAACTGGGAAAGAACCCACAAGTAATTCTCTATCTTTTCATTTTTGACGTTCTTTAGAACACAATCTGTTTCTATATTTTGTGTTTATGTGCTCGAATTTTCGTTTCAAATGGGCCTCTTTATGCGGTAAGTCGTAGAAGCCTTGCAATTGTCTCTTGTGTGAACAGTGTGTACAATAGCTTTTCCCAATTTGTGCGGTAGTAATTGCTTTCTTTAAACCTTGTTCTGACTGTGGTATTTGCACATACTTCTTACTAATAAATCGAATTAGATTACGCCTAAATACAGCTGCCTGCTAATATCATATAAGCATATACATATTAGCTGGCAAGAATATTCTACGTATTTTATTGGTACTGAACTTGAATAAGTAAGAGCAATTTTTATTAAAACCAAATGTACTTTGACTGATGAATCTTCCCTCAATTTTAATAAGGCTAAGACTTGGTACACGTCGAATTCGCACATCAAAATAGAGTAAAGTTTTGAGTGCCATGGTTGCACACCAAGGTTCTGCTAAATGTACAAGTTCATTATACTCGGATTTCTGTTAAATCTTCACTGAACAATAAATGCTTTATTTGATATCTAACTTTCCTCGAGACAATGAACCCTACTTCTCACCATAATAATCAGCTGTCATAGAGCAATGAAACATAAGCAAAATCATAGACTGGCAACATTTCCTTTAGTTATTTATTTATAAACAAGAACAATTATTATGGTTAATCTTTTTGTTTTACTCTTATTACATTTTAAGCGAACTTAATGTCAGTCTATTGGCGCGCGAAGCTTCATTCTATTTTGATGTACGGATTTGACGTGCACCAAGTCTTAGACTTTAATAAAAGATTAAAGTAGACTCATTTCGCTTTACAGCTCATTTCTATTTTATCGATTCAAACAGTCAAATATCTCAAAAGGCAATGCTCGGGAAAGACCACTTTGAATTGAATTACAGGTTTGGTTATGCTGAATTATGTACTCGCAACAAGTGGATTTTTTTTGGCTCAGTAATGGTACGTTTTTCTCTCCTTTCCTTGGGTCCATCAGTCCAAGAGCTTCCAGCCACTATCACAACAAGCTTTCAAACTATCTCAATCAATGTAATTTTTATTACCATCAAACGAAAAGAATACATTCGCAAAAACAGGATGGTGAGCCAATACTATAAGCTAAATGCAAAAAAAAAAAAAAAAAAAAAAAAAAAAAAAACCGGGGATTCTACAGCAAGAGGCATGAGGACAATGGTTTCTTGCCGACGAGCCCATTATCATTTGAAAGTGGGCATATCCTGCATTCGTCTGCACCGCTTGTAATCAAGTCCCTTGCATACCAAGAAATACAGCAAAAAGAGATAAACAGGCTGCTACTGGAAGTGATAACTCAAGATGACTTATTTCTCAACTCTGTCAGTAAGCTCATTAAGAAATATCTTGTATTTTTAAACCAGCGTCGAAACTCTTCTTTTTCTTCATCTCCACCTAAAGAAACCAAAAAAGGGGCTGACTGAAACTTATAATAACTCACTTTCTAGTGCCTTGAAATCCTCCAACATCAAGCACATTAAATTAGCGATACACAGCAACAAAAATTGATTTGCTTGGAGAAGAGTGATGGCTTTTTTTTTTAAAAAAATAAAAAACAATCCTTGAAATGTTGAGTACTTGTTTATTATCATCGTCGCTATTACTGTATATATGCGACACTCTTTTCTTAAAATTGTGCGACACTGTTTTTTTTTAAAAAAAAAAATGCGACATCATTTTTTTTTTTTTTTTGCAAAATGTGTAGACATTTATCAATTTGGTAAATATAGAAAAACCCGATTCTTTGAGATGCAAACTGGGTCAATTTACCAACAAAGTGGTTTTTTAAAGGCCGCTTAACAAACAAATTTTTCTTTTTCTTTTTCTTTTCCTTTTCCATTCCCCCTTTTCTCAAGGAATAAATAACATAAAGAAAAAAAAAAAAAAAAAATAGGGAGAATGGAAGACCAGTATTTACCGACAGGAAGCTTAGCCTCAAATGACAATGACAATGCTAATGGAAGTAATGGAGAAGAAAAAACACGAAAGTATTTCAGAGTTACATCTACAAAGCGCACTGCTTTTATCACCAAATTATTTTCGTAAATATAAATACTAGTGTGTACACATAGTATAGACGCGGTAACTATTTTTTATTGTTATTAGAATGGTCAATGATGAGAATACACGTCACTTGATTACTTGGTCAACTTCAGGTGATAGATTTATTGTTTTCAATAACAATGATTTTGCAAGATTAGTATTGCCACACTACTTTAAACACTGCAACTGGGCCAGCTTTGTTAGGCAACTTAACAGTAAGCATTACTTTTTTATTTTTATTTTAATAAATTTTACCGTTACTAGAAACAAAACAAAACTAGTGTATGACTTTCACAAAACTAATGACAGCAAGACAGTTGGAAGCAACGTTCATTACTTTGAATTCAGGCATCCAGCATTTAATATAGATGCTGGAAATAGATTGCATAAAATAAAAAGGAAAAATCCCAAACATCGATCACTACCTAAAATGAAATATTCTCGTTCAATGAATATTACTACACAAGATGATGACTATGAAGAAGAAGACGATGAAGAAGATTCGTTAAGTTATTCCGAAGCAAGCCAACACAAGACATTGGGACAAGATAACGAGTCACCCACTGATAACAGCCATAGTATGCAGAACTTCTTCAGCAAGGAAGAGACTAATGACTTGACAAATAATGCTGTTGAAAGCGGACATTACTACGAACGAAATAATAATCCTATTGTTGACGAACAGCCAAAGACGGGTCATTACCATGAACAACTTATTCAAGAAGATTTGAATACTTTAATGCTAAAAACAGAAAGATTGGAAATTAAGATTGATGGACTCATGGATCAGATTCAATACCTAATAGGTATGGTTAATGTTCAAGGAGAGGTAAAAAACAATAATGTTGATAATAACAAGGATTTGTATAATAATTGGGTGATTAGATATTAAAGAAAACCTGTGAAAAAATGGATAGTTTGAAACCAAAAGATGCTGATGTTATGCCAAGAGAAACAAGAAAGCCTAAAAAAATACATGAATGTAAAGACATGTTTGTTTACGTTAATAATATCCAATGGCTCATTTGTATGTCTATAATAGTACTGATATCTGGCTCAATATCTGATGACGAGGAGTCGGGCTCTTCTTCTATAAAGAGAAGAAGAACCGATAAAAATGCAGTAGAATGATGTGCATTTGGAGACTCAATGCAATAATGCTCTTTTCTTAAAGGGCATTATTTACAACCAAAAGAGGGGGGTTTAAAAGGAATATTTTTTATCTGTTATTGGGATAATTTGGCGTTCACTACACAAAAAAAAACAAACAAAAACAAAAACAAAAAATACCTGCTGGCGTTGTCTTTGAAGGCTATACAAGCCATATCATTCTTTTTTTTTATTTTTTTTTTTTTATTCTTTTTTTTTTTTAAGAAAAATTGCTTATGTAAAAAGAAGAAACTTATTTTTAGGGAGGGGATATTCTTTTATAAATAAAGAATACTTATTTAACAATACTTACACAGATCTGAGATTCTAAATCGGGAAATATCGAGATTCAAAATGTTCTCTAACTTCTATAAATGAATCAAGAACAATAGCAATAATAAGGTTTATTTCAAATCCGCTTGAACCGCAGTTGATAGTAACTAGATATATATTTAGTCGATAACGTCGCGTAAATACTCATAGAACCTTTAGTACGTAGTATACAGTCACCCTTGACTCCTATACATGCATCTACCTAAAGCAGTATCCATGGCAACATAGTTACGCAAGATCCACCGCCTTTAGTACACACAAAAGAGAAATGCTCTTGAAACTAAATATGGCTTTATCAAAGTAGAGCTTAAAGTTCCAAGAGTTGTAGTATACATAATATCATTAATTAATAAATTTTTCCTTTTTGGTGAAAAAAGGGGCTACAGTATTGCTTAATGTATAACGAGATCATTATATCTGGCTCTGCAAGCATTATGCGCCTAAGTATACACTAACAGTGTTTTTAACATAAAGTATATGAATCTTTTGAGAATTAGTGTAACTGTATTGGTCTTGTATTTTTATACTTTATCGTTTATGTCTTTCATCGACAATAAACATTTGTTATCTCAAGTTAACATAGCGGTACCTGAGTAAAAAAAAGACTGAGGGAGTTTGTAAAGCCATAGTGAGCGAGGAAGTTAATCCAATACTAAATGCCTAAATTTTTCGTGCCTAGATATAACAGCCTAAGGAAAATCTTATAGAAAAGCATGCATATTATCAACCGATTGCTCCCTGCTGTAGATGCTTTATCCTGAGACATACAGCTAGAAATAAGGTACTATCTAGTAGCTACGCTTAGAAAAGTAGCTTCAGCAAAGTTTCGTGTAAGCCTGATTGATTGGATGGACGGCAACCAACTGAGCTCATTGCACAAATCATAAACACATTGGAATCTAAGAATAATGTATCCAAAGCAAACACTAGTCACACAGAAGACATCCCTAACACACACTCGTGAGCTTACCTTAACTGAAACTTCCTTATTTTTATATCACACTCGAAACCAACCAAATTCACATAAATTAAACGGTATTTTGCTGTACATTACACTTTATTCGACCTTTTTTTAAATGTCAATAACTCGGCTTAATTTTTGGATTCTATTCAACAAAGCATCTCCTTGTTTAATTACAGTTTGGTATTGAGCATTCTTTGCGTCAGGTCTGTTAGTTTCAATAATACCCTTTACTTTGTCGATAACGCAGTTGAGACGTCCAGCAGCAATGAATTTATAAAGATCCCTAAATAAAGACATGGTTAAAAGCTAGACACTTCAACACGTACAATATCAAATACTTTACTTGTCAATAAATTCTTCACTGACGCCAAATGCTTGAGCCATACTCGTAACGGTTAAAGATCTGTAGCTTTCTAGTAATTGGGCATATGCTAAAATTCGCATTTCACGAATATAGTAACGCAAATGAGGAAGAAGATAACGAGAGGTACGTAAGTGGTTTTGCTCTATAGCTGCTAATGAGCGGAAGAATTCATCGTATTTGCAGTTGTATAGGCTTGACATGAAGTCTTCTAAATTAGGAATATCTGAAATCACTTCTAAAATTTCAGGAGCGTCTAACACCTACGTATAGAATGACAATAAGCAAGTGGTTCATAATAAATCACAAGGTATAAATCAGTTACCTTCTTTTTAATATCTACACGTTTGATGCTAATTAAACTAGTCAAAACTGTGTATTTAACAAAGTCTTTGTACGAGAAAATTTCAGTGCTTGTAAAAGTGCTTAAAGTGTCCACGAATAAAGATGCTGCTCCTTTGAAATCACGGATAGACATAAGATAGACACCTTCATAAACCTTTAATCTATTACGGCGATCCCAGTCACCTCCCTGTTCAATCAGCTCTCTAAGTTTCTCAATGTTGTCGCGCACCAAGACATTGTCACCAAAAAAGAAACCAATTCGCACAAATGTAAATATAATATCAATACGAGTGCCCAAAGTAATGGATCTTTTCAATAGAAGCTTGTAAGCTTCTATGGCCTTTTCTTTATCTCCAATTTTGGTGTAATAATCTGCTTTTGCCAAGAACGCTTCATTTACTTCAGTTTCGCCTTGGTTTTGTTCAGCATAAACTGCTTTTTCGTCAATCTTTTTTAATTCTTCTTCGTTTTTTACTGTCATGGAGTCATATAAAGCTTGATCAATTGGGACCTGAAGTTCTTCGACCATTAATTGATAAAACGGGGCCATATCTATATCCTACTGTCAATATAAAGAGAGCATATGCTTGTGTGTTGCTGATAGTTACTGTTTTCTCTAATGCTTTCAAAAAGTTTGTTTTTAGCATTTTCCTTTAATTCAACAGGACCTTGACTAATTATAAAACGGTGTTGCTATGTAAAAAACATGTTAATATCAAATAAAATGCATAAAAATGTATAAAAATTTACTGCAAGTGAAAGATCAGGGATCTTTGGTACTTGGTTTTCATCAATAACAGTTGACATTTATTTTTATTGAATATAAGAGAGAAAGTGTTACGCGTACAAAAAAAGTCAAGCATTCTACTTTTTTTTTTTTTTTTTTTACCTCCCTTTCAACTACAGCCAGACTAGCCACGTCATGTCCGCCACAATGCATTGTTAAGTGTATAAGTGTAGATACGTCTAATTTTAGCCCTTGGTAAATAAGTTAGTCATAAAACAAACTAGAAACTGAGGAGTCTGAGAATGAGTGTACCTCATTTAGATTTACAGTTATTCAAAGCAGAAAGACATTTTATATGGTAATATTACGAAATTCGCTTATATCGCAGCGTGTAATTGTATTGGTTTTGATAAATGCACACGTTCAATCTTTATTGAACAATAAATGCTTCCTTTGTATATCTGATAGTTCTCGAGACAATGAGCCCTATTTCACGCCATAAAAAATCAACAAGGAAACAAAATTTTCCCTATTATTTATGAATAGGAACAGCTTTTATAATAATTCGTTTTCTTTACTCCAGTTTGATACTTTTTATGCAAACTTATATCATTTGAGAAGAAGACTAACTGAAAAGAAAAACAAGACTGTACGAAAGACCTATAATTTATAATCCCTTAATAATGGCTGTAATCCTCTTATATTCTTAACTATTGACCTTGTGCAAATAGCAATTCTTTGTAAAAGTACGTGAAAATAATACGTGGATCAAGGATTAACCATAATCAGCAGTTTTTGAGGTTTTTCAAATCTCAAAAAATATATATAAAAGACAACAAAAATTCACTGTTTTCCACTTTCTTGTTAAAGCACAAAGAATTAATACCTGGTTGGTCCATGGACATACGTGCCAATTCTATGAATGGTCTACATATTGCAAGGTTTAATCGATATAGTGATGTATACGCAGTAGTTACGAAAGCAAAAAAAAAAAAAAAAAAAAAAGGGGGTAAAGAATGAAAGCCCCAATAGGAATAATAAGTATTTATATTCATTAAATCTATTGACTTGTGTTGGCATAGTCCATCAAACTTGAAACGATTCAATACTGTTATTTGAAGTGAAATAGTGTAGACAATGCACCTATTCATACTTACAGTGTTATCGATAAAATAATTGTTTCAAGAGGCTATAGAAGCATATATCTTCCCCCCCCCCCCGGAGCTAATAAACCCAATTCAGCAATTTCAGTCTGCTGTAAAGAACAAGGTCAAGAGGGTCACGTTTTCTGATGATGAAAGACTCAAGACAAGAATTGTAGATGCATGCAACAATGTTCCTATTCAACATGTGAAAGCTTTTACATATAATGCTTTACCGCAATTTAAGTTCACAAAGAACTGCAAATTGATTTCATAAAAAACCGCAAATTGATGGTATATATGTAAACGTAATCAAGTAGCACAACACAGGGTTTTCCACATGTGATGTACCACAAACGTCGCCGAAACTATTTTAAAGCATTTGGTTACTATAAATTAACCAATTTAGTAATAAGCGTAAGCCTGGAAGGAGCATTTAATTAATTGCATAGTAATTTTTGAAGATTCTACAAGGATATTTATATAAGGAGCAAAGAGGGCATATGTATACATGTTAGTTTAAAGGTTTTTGAGCGTAATGAGTATAGAATTGTACTAGACATTTGTTGTTTTTGGCTTCTTCTCCTATATCATCAAGGAACTTGTCATACAATTCAGCGTCTTCCCATTCAGGCTTTATTTGTGCAAGTACGTGCCTTAAGTTAACGTATCCTTTCTTAAAGTCTTGCCTATGTTTTTCAAATGTTAGTCAGAGGGCTGTTATGGACAAGGTCTTTATCATACCAGAATAGCTTGCCTGATTTGTCAGTATGGTTCATATTAAATTCAAAAATCTTCACTCTGTGATTAACAAATCCTGCTTGTTTTAATCGATCCTGGAGTCCCAAGGCTATTCCAGGGACTAAGTCGTGTGAAGTCAGCATAATATGGACTACAAAAGCAGCGTTAATAATACACAAAGACATTTTATACGCATATATACCCGTATCTAATAAATCTTTTAAAAGGGGGCCGATATTTACGACGTTTGTGAGATCCGGCTATTTTCAGAAACTCTTTAGTTTGTAGAAGCATGTATATTACTTTTGTAATACCTCTAAAAACTCGATATAAGCACCTGGCTTCATAACTCGATAAGACTCTTTAAGACACTGCAGCAAGTTAGAATGATAATAGTAAAAAAAAAAAAAAAAAAAAAAAAAAAAAAAAAAAAAAAAAAAAAAAAAAAATATGAGTTTTTTATCTTACATCATCCCAATCATCATTTGTTAAACCTAAAAAGAGTAGTCTCTGAAATACAAAATGAAAGTAGCTGTTTGGATAAGGAATGTCTTTTGCTATATTGCTTATAGCAAATTCTACATTTTTTGGTCTCACATTATCTGGAAATATACAGGAACAATCAACACCATAAAACTTTGATTTAGGATATTTTTCTGCCATTTCTAAAGTCCAAGATCCAGGGCCACAGCCAGCATCTAATACCACTGCACCCTCTACCAATATATCCTTGACAGGAGAGACAAAGTTACTAAATAGTTAAAGTTTGAGAAAAATAATTCCATGTTTGCGAGTGTGTGTATTGCTACCATTGTAAAATATAGCGTAGTAGCCAATGTTGCTGATGAACACGATCTAGTTCTAGCTCTATTTGTTATTTCTTTCAATACGTTTAATTGGAACAGATATATTGATACCTTCAAAATCATCTGGAATAACAAAAGATTCTGGTATTGTCTGCTCTTTAATTTGAACATCTTTTGATTTTTCTGAAATCGTCGAAATTACAGATTGAGTATCTTTGCCTTTTCTGTCTTTAAGTCGAAAAAATGCCTTTATGGCTGAAGATATCGACATGAAAATAAAATTAGAAAGAAAAAGAAAAAAAAGAAGACGCTTCTATAATTACTTGTTAATCTTTTTAAAGGTAGTACAAACATGTATCATCATAATAAGCTATCACTTCATCTTTGCACAGTAATACTTGGGCCTAGAAAAAATTACATCAAGCCAACAACCGATAATTAGAAAGCGATTTTCTATCTTTTTCATGCATTCTTAAATCTTGTAGATATATCTATAGTTACTACTACAGTTTTCTCAGCAATTCAACGAATAGAGAACAGCGACTACAACGATCAAATGAGAGTGAGCACAACAACGTGGAAATTTAATTTAGGACAGCCTGCTGTGTCATCTTATCTACATACTTTTTTTACCGCATTTGTAATCAGTTATGTGAAAAAGACATGTTATAGATATATATATATATACTATATTTTATGGCTTACGTTTTATTATATACACTATGCATTAACTTGTTAGAACGGACCTTATTAATTGTTCGATAAATCTTTTAACTTTAAGGTTGTACAACTGAACGCGGATAAACTATATCCGAAAATTAGATTGACGCATATATATGTACTATATATAACAAACCAGACGATTTACATTTTCAAAATATGCCAATGGGAGACCCTCTATTTTATGAAATTATGTACACAATGCAAGTTAAAGACTTGAAGGCAATTTCTACTTTAAGAGTTACAACCTTCGAGTAACAATTGCTCCTGTCGTAGTTTTAGCAGGACACAATTGAAGCCTTTAATTACAAACTATATCGAAATTTACATATATACAAAATAGTGAGCTTTTATATATAAACAAGTATGTAGAGGCTGAGGGAGTGTTTGTGATAGTTATCGAAAAAAAAAAAAATACGTTGTCTTCTGGGATAAAAGCATCTTTCTTCTTAAAGAAATAAAGAGTGATAATGCTTTTGAATTGAGCAACTATATGTCAATAAAGGCTTCTTTGTTGAATTTTTTTTTTTTTAATAACCTTACTGATCCAATTGTACGCAGCGTGAGTAATACTGGAAAGACTGACAGAGTGACAGAAAAAGATTCGACTTACAATAGAAGGTTGGTTTACAAAATATAAAGAAGGTTGCTAAATATACAGATCGTCAAAGCTCAACAACGCTTAGTGAGTTGCGCTCTATAACAATACCAAGATACACACAGCTTATTTCCATAATATGAAGCTCATTTTTGGCAATAGACTTGGGGTGCTTTTGAATTATTTATGTAACAAGAAAGAGGAGTCTCCTCACCTTCATAAGCATTTGGAAAAGAAAAATGTGTTCAAAGTACTACGACTTTGTCAGAAGAACGGTAATACAGCTATGTAAAAACGTGAAATTACAGGACTCAAAGAAACAGGCACTTCTCACTGACAACTTCTTGGCGGCGGAAAAGAAACATTATGTTATATTCTTAAAAACTTGACACTTCAACAACATGCCTCTTAATGCTAAACTAGGTTTTATATTATCTTGTTATTTCTTTATTTATGTATTAATTAAATTACTGAATATTGGATACTAATGATAAGCACTAAAGATTAATATAGTAACTAAAGGATATTATTGATGATTGTGAATAAATAAATGTATAGAATATTGCTATACTAATAACAAAAAATATAAATGAACTAGACTGTTCCTAAACCTTTCTTAGCTTGGTACTCATCTGCAATGTCTTCAGTACGATTGTTGATGGTTTTAAGAGCGGCTTTAACTGCCTCATCAGAACTCCAATGGAAGAATGGGTATTTGTCTTGAGGTAAAGTGATGGATCCTGCCGTTTTTACACTATCGTCGTCTTCTGAGCTTGAGTCATGTCTTGTAGCGTTTTGCACTTTAATGTCTTCTTCAATGTCATGGACACGCGTAATATGTGAGGAAGTAACAGGGCCGTCTTTCGAAGGAGGAACAACAGGCAAGACTTCTTCTGTGTGCTGAACTTCTTGTCCGTCTTCATCGATACCAGCACGAGGTTGTGTACCAAATCCTGCAATAACGAGCGAACTACGAATGGAACGTTTAGAGATGTTGCTAAAGTGAAATTCAACATGATGGCCAGCATAACGATTTAAGGTATTTGAAGCATCTACAATAGCTTGTAAGCCACTAGAATCAAGGCGATTAACCGTCGAGAAATCAAATATCAAAGCATGAAGTCTAGGCAAGCGAGCACGTTCAGCATCACGGACCGGATTAGCATCATCATTCCAAGCGCGGTCGCCTTTAGATATATTGGTTTGATATCGACGAGTATGCTCCTTTCCATATTCAATGATCTTATCAGCGATATAGCTTGAATTGGGGTAAGTAAAAGATTCACCAACACGAACCATTAGAATACCAGGAGGTAAATCTTCTACTAGTTTTCCAAGAGATGGGTGATCTTGAGAGACATAGAGGTAGGATTGTTCCTCAACGACATGCTTTTCATTTTGGCTAGTAACAACAGTTTTAGCAAGAGGGATTCGACCAAGTGCCCAGAAACGAGGACGAGCAATACGTACAAGAAGAATAGCAGCAGAAAGAGAGGCGGATACGTAAATACCAATTTCAACAGTTGTAAAGAATGTAATAATGATAGCTGCAAAGAAAGTAAAGAACTCCCAGAAGGATACTTTGTAAAGTCGCTTGACATAAGAAGGACCGGAGACAAGATCAGAAACAGCATGGATAACCACTGCAGCCAAAGTGGCGTCTGGAATATAATAGAAAGCAGGTGTAAGTGCGTATAAGGCAAGAATTACGACAACAGCGGAAAAGATACCAGCAATAGGTGTCTTTACACCAGATCTAGCCTTGATAGCAGTACGAGAAAATGAGCCTGTAGATGGGTAAGCGCCAAAGAAAGATGCCCAGATATTGGTGAAACCAATAGCTATGATTTCTTGATTAGGGTTGATGGAATAATCGTTAATCCGTCCAAAAGATTTGGAAATAGCAATATGTTCAAGAATAAGAATGACAACGCCTGAAGGTAAAGAGCCAGCCACAGCAGAGATCAAGTTAGTATCAACTTTTGGAACAGCCATAGCCTGAAAACCAGCAGGAACAGTCTTTAAAATGCTGATAGGACTGGTGGGTTTATGCAAATTGATCAAAAAAGCAATTAAAGTAGCAAAAATAACAGCGATACCATTTCTTAAAATACTGATAAAGAAAAAGTGGGTGGCATATTTTGGATAACGCTTTGAGAGATAGTTGCAAAGATAACGAACACCGTAGAGCCACACAATTCCACTGAGACCAAACGCAACATCTAATTTAGTCTGAGGTAGGTATTTGAAGAAATGACCGAAAATGAGATAGCTAGAGTCTTGCGTATTAACAGCCTTTATACCAAATAATTTTGGCCATTGACCAATAGAAATTGTAATGGCTGATCCAGTCATGAAACCAGCAATTGCAGGAGCAGGAATAAGGTCAACAATAATACCTAAACGAGCTAGGCCGATAAACATAGCAATAGCGCCTGTTAATAAAGAAAACACAACAGCGATTTCTGGACCTGTAATATCGGGATGAGCAGCAGTGATTTTTGTAATTGTTTGACCAACAAGTAAAGACATAACAGCTGAAAAAAAAAAAAAAAAAAAAAAAAAAAAAAAAAAGGATCGAATTAGACTATGATTGGATAGTTTGTTTTTCACTTCATATACCTGTTGGACCAATACTAATATCTTTTGAAGTAGCAAAGAGGCAGTAAACACAAAGGCCTACAAAAGCAGTACTATAAATGATTTTTTAGTACATGTATATATATTTATGTTTAAATTAATGAGTGCTTACTATAAACCATATTGTGGAGCGAGTTGTGCAATCTTTGCATAACCCATACTTTGAGGGACAACAACCACACCTACTGTAATACCAGCAATTAAATCACGAATAAGCCATTGTAAGTTATAACGATGAATCCAAGTTGCAATAGGAAACAAACTAATGAAGTAGTCTTGAATATATTGAGGAAGATGTTTCAGAAAGACTTGTGTCTGTTCTCTATAAGAAATGTCTTCGTAGTCAATAATTATTTTTCCATGCCGGTTTTCATTTTCTCGTATTATTTCAGTCATATCTGTATTTAAACAATTGACTTTCAGATTTAGGGGAAAGCAAAAAAAGTAAACAAAAAAAAAAAAAAAAAAAAAAAAAAAAAAAAAAAAAAGAGACAAGCAGGTATCAAATATACATATATATATATATGTATATATATATGTAGCAGTATTGGTATTATATTGCGCCATCACTGACATTGATTACATCTTTCTGAGCCCAAATAAGGCACAAATGCAAACAAAAAAAAAAAAAAAAAAAAAAAAAAAAAAAAAAAAAAAAAAAAATAGTTAAAATACAGTTGCACGAAATAGAAAAGTCAAGTGATAGTATGTTATAATAAGATAACTCTCAGCACAGCAATTTTATATATATATTATATACATAAGTTTACTGTAATTATTCACATATATAAACTTAAAGAATACAAATGTTGTGGCTATAGCTTGAGATACAGTGCCATAATTGATTATAACGAGTGTAACTTCTTTGTGGTACCAAGATCAACAAACCTACTATAGTAAATTTGCCATTTTTGAGTTACTAATTTTTTACAATAGCCATATACATACAAATATATATATATTAATCAAAATGGTGCAATATTTGTCTATTGTTGACGTTATTTGATTTATAGTCTTATGATAGGGTAAACTGCTGTCACTTCTTTTTTATATTGCGCAATATATATTCAAAGTTGTGAAAAGTTTTCAAGTAGTAATTTCGTAATCTCGCATCATAATTTAGAGTATTTTTGATTGGACTTTTGATATACATATGTTAATTATTCACATTTATGGATTTTCATGTAGTTGTATCTATTAACAGGGAGAACTCGGCCTCTCACTAGATTCAAAACAAATGCACGAGAAATAGGCAGAAAAAGTTCAATAAAACAATTGGGTTTGTACTTTCAGAGGATTTGCAACACCTATAATAAGATTTACTGAAAACCATAACTACCTATAGCTGGATAGACATAGTATCTGATTTTAGCCATTGTATTTTAAGCAGATATTGAATATATACATAATACATAGATACCATTGGATTATAGTTCATTGTATTTAATAACATGTTTATACACTGAGAACGACTATGTATAAGCAAAACTCTTCAAACACTGAAGCACTTTATTCTTTAATGAACAAAAACTGTGTTTGTTACAAAATTGAATATTATTAGCTATATAGTTATATTAATATTTCATTAATTCTTGGGCTTTTGAGCTACATAAATATATATTGTTCCAGAAGTCTTGTTAGCTGCACACTCTATTCCAGCATCATTCAAGTAGTTTTCGTAAACTTGTTCATCCTCCCACTCAGCATTCATTTTAGCCATCATAGGTCGATTATTAGAATAACCAGATCTATAGTCATCCCTAACCGCCCCCCTTTATTGTTAGAATACTTGTACAATCTACTAGCATTCTCACTAATTTCTTACCAGAATAACTTTCCGCCTTTGTCAGTATGATTTAATTTCATGGTAACTTTCTTAACCTTGATATTAACAAAACCAGCCTTTGTTAATCTTTCATGTAGTTCTAAAGCTACTTCAGGAACTGTGTTTGCAAACGCCATCATTTGGAGCACTTGGCGATAATAAAAGTTAGTGATTTTGAATAAACTACTATCTCTTGCCATACATACATTTAGTGTGCAAATCACTGGTTTTTGGGCCGAGGTTATCAACGTTTTTCATATCTGGCTTTTATTATTTATATGGGCCTATATTAGCAAGCGTAATATTAATTATAGAGAAACCAATTACCTCGATAAGCTCAACGAATCCACCAGGTACCAAGATTCGATAAAACTCTTCCAGCGCCTACACAGTTACATTAGTTATTATATTTTGAGGGTTCGTGTTACAAAATTAATAAATTATGTAATATTTGTTTACATTGTTCCAGTCTTCACTTGTAAGACCAAGAAAAACAAGTCTTTGATAAATATAACTGAAAAAGTTATTTTCATAAGGTAATGACTTTGCCAAATTTCCAACAGTAAATTCGACATTTGGGGGCTTGATGTTATCAGGGAAAATAGCTGAGCAGTCCATGCCATAAAACTTAGATTCTCTATATGCTTCGGACATTTCAAGTGTCCATGTGCCTGGACCACATCCTGAGTCTAAAACGTTAATCCCGTCTCTGAGTTCATCTTCAACAGGAGCATGGAAATTACTAACATACGACTTATTAACGATTTTATAAAACAGTGTCGTCTTCCTTTTGATTTACCACTGCAAAACATATCGAAACATCCAGTGCTGTTGATGCAGTCTGTCAAGTTCTAGTCATATAGTTCGTTAATAGGATTCAGTACACTCGTGCTATGAGTAGTCTACCATTATAATCATTTGGAAGAACATAGGCTACATTTTCCTCGTTCTGATATCTTATACCACTTCTATATTCAAAATTGGCACCATCTTTAGAAGAAGTTGGCAAAGTATTAAGAGAAGAAACCTCCGCTTGTTGATTTCTCTGTTGCTGAGTTGGCTTCTTTGCCCCTTGTTTCTTACTAAATATTGACTTGATAGCGGATAATATTGACATAAATACAACTGAGTAGAACTAAAAAGTAAAAAAAAAAAAAAAAAAAAAAAAAAAAAAAAAAAAAAAACGAAAATACAATGTTATAAAATCAATTTATTGTACGATGCACAATTTTAATTGCTCGTTGCTATATAAACATGACTGACAATCATACCCGTAATCAAGTACCACATTATATTAGAGATACAACGTATTGGACATTTATTCTTTTATAAGCATCGCTGTATATCTAAATAAGCTGGCTTTAAAGGTCGTGTTGTATTACTCCCTTAAGTCTCTATTAGTTCCCAAAGAAACAGGTTCTCTCTTAAACGTGTATAGTCTTTTTACAAAATTCACTTTTATCACTATACTCTTGCTTAGACTTGCTTTACTAAAACCCCTCAAAATATTAAAATTGTAATTTTGGGGATAATGGACAAAAAAAAAAAAAATGAGTTAAACTCGTACAACGCTTTTGGTTGTAAATGTCAAGACTGTTACCTCAGAAGAACATCAAAGTGCCACAAAGTACGACAGATATCAAATTCAGAATGTTTGGTGGTTACATTTACGATTGTACATAAGTATTGCTTTTTCTCATTTTTCTTTTCCCTTTATATCTATAAAGATCTTGAATGTCAATAGTAGCTTTTATAAAAGCAGTATTTTCCAAGAGAAAGTCTACAAGAAACTCATTTCAGCAAAGTGCGGAACGTGCAGAGTCTACTACAACTAACAGTCAGCAGCTTAGCTCAAGAGATGGTGCCAATTTCGAATATAAAGACGGCGTGCGATACCAAAACGAGGAAGATGTCTCATACATTCTTCCAAATGATTACAACGGTTGATATAATGTGTCCATTAGAAGAATATTTAGATGTGATGTGTATTAATAGGCATGTATTATATTTTTAGAGCTTGATAGACTTCATCAACAACATTGGTTTTTCAAATATGTGTTACAAAGGTAAGTGGGAATAGCAATAGGCAATGCTTTTTTTTTTTTTTTCATATGATTGATGTTTCTTTACCAGAAACTTTCATGCTCCTATTGAAGCAAGTTTAAGAAAAGGGATACAGGTTTTAGATTCCGGATGTGGCCCTGGTACATGGACTCTCGACATGGCAGAAGACTACAAAGAGTCCAAATTTATTGGAATTGATTCGTCTGCTATTTTCCCGGAAAGTATTCGACCTCCAAATGTTGATTTTGTGATTGCTAATCTGACCAAAACCTTACCTTTCCCGGATGACAGTTTTGATTATATATATCAAAGGCTGCTCATTATGGGCCTAAAGAGCGACGATTGGAATCATGTAAGATATGAAAACTTTGAATGTTTCATGGCACAATAATGTGATTTATAATATACCATTAATAGGCACTTAAAGAGTTATATCGTGTCTTAAAGCCTGGGAGCTATATTGAACTTGTTGAAGTAAAACGTATACTCTTACCATTGCCTATTATCAATATATAACGATTTGTATAGTGTGATACAGATATTCACAATGCTGGACCATTGACAAAACAGCTACATTCTACTTGTACGTATACAAACATTTCCCCTTACTCTTATTTAATCCTTTGGTTTAATGCAATATGGTAGTAATTCAAATGACTACTGCTGGTGGTATGCTTCCAGATATTGCACAACAATTGAACAATAGATTGGCTGAAACAGGCTTTGTTAATATAACTTTGAAAAAGCAGAGTATGAAGTATAACCATACAGATAGAGGCGGTGAATTATTCTGGTATCTATTCTAACGTGTTTACGATACATATTACTACTATGCTTGTACTAAATTACACCCTAGGGATGATTATAAAAGTGTTTTCTCAAATAACAGACCGGTGCTTGCCAAGTTCAATCCTGAATGGGAGGATGCAGAAGCTTTTGAAACATTCTTAAACAATTGTGGCAACGAGAGCAAAACACGCAAGACTCTTGGTTGTACAGCACATGTGTATGTTGCTCAAAAGCAACAAACCTCTAATTGATTATAAAGTTCTTTTCAAATCAGTCACTTGTGGGCGGTTATGTTCAAATCAGTAAACTGATAAAAAAACCCGTTTATAATTGGCTTAAACATGTGTTTTGATAGTAACGATTGTCCAAAAACGGAGTAGATTTCTATGTATGGTGTTTGAATCTGCAAAATGTTTAAGTTGTCGATTCCCATATAAAGCACACGTCTAGACTTTATATCAAATCAATGCTAGAATGATATGTTGGTTCGTAACTTATTATACTCTCAGATAGTCTAGTTATTTTTCAAGTGCTGTGAACAAACAACTATTATATTCAGCTGTTTTCTTGTTATAGAAATCATGGCATAAGGAATAGAGTCAAATTCAAAAATTATCGTAACCACTCCGACTCAGTTTTCTCAAGATCCCTTGAACCGATTTTTCTCAAAACACTTTCAATAAACTGGAAAATAGTTGCCATTTGCTTAATTGTTGTTCAATTCCTTAATCCCCTGTATCGTTTTCTCGCTATCTTTTTTAAAGCAAAAATGAAGTTTTTAAGAAAATATTTATTGATTTAAACTCAGCTAGAGCCTGTTTCTTCGTCTTCATCTTCATGTTTAAGGTCTAGAGGGTCTTTTTGCCTATAAAACTCATCCTGATACTCCTTGCAGCTGTCAATCGACTTCTTCCAAACTGATATCAGCGAGTTTTCTGAAACTTCTTTTAATGAAAGCACCAGCTTTTCCCTTAGTGACAACAATGTCTCTTCAGGGTCAGGATTGTAGGCAATTGGGTTCTTTATCATTGCCCAAACCTTCTCAATAGGCTGGACTTCAGGATGGTATGGCGGCGTTAGCATTATTCTGTGACTGTATTTGTTTGCGATGTCAAAAGAAGTGTATTGGGGTTTTATATTCATCTTTTTGATAAACTGCAATAATCCTGCTTTACTTGAATTGCCTTGTTCGTCTGTTGGAAAAGTTATGTTTCTGTTGCTTAGTCATTCCACAACCTCTGCTTTTTTCCACTGGCTAGTTGGTACTTTGTTTATTCTGCGTTTGTGGTAAGATGCACCATCCATATAGATGATACATGAACCAAATTGCTGAATAGACTTACAAAGATCTTCAAACAAGGTTTCAAACTTTTGAGCATTGAAGTACCCATGGTAGTCTATGTATTCTCTTTCCCCACCAGCTACTGGCCAAACATGAACACTATCTTCTATTATGGTTGCCCTTTGAAAACCCTGGTATGTGAAGACTACGAAAGCTGCAAAAATAACTAACATTGGCTTTCTACCTGTCTCATTTACCTTGCCACGGGGTCGAACCCAAGTTTTTTTTGCAGCATGGTCCACATGGCAATAGGACTCATCCAAAAACACTTCGGCCCTAATAGGATGTCCCAAGGTATCAAGATTTAACAATCGATTACCAACAAATACTTGTCTATACATAATATTGGAAGCTGCATCATGAAGGATACTTCTTCTGATACCCCTTCCATACTTGAACCCAAGCGTATGAATATCCCTCAAAAGAGTGCTGAATGACTTTCTAATGTTGTGAGAATCTCTCAAGACTTTCATTCTTCTGGCAACCGTATTAATATTGCCTTTTTCATTGTTGCTAAGTATTATTTTTTCGATGGCTTCACTATACTCGGGGTCAAGAATTTTTTTGGGTCTACCTATTTGTTTCTTTTCGGTAGCCTTTGTTTGCTTTTCCCTTTCAATTACTCTTAGTGCCGCATGGCGTGATATGCCACAGACCCTCTGCAACACTTCAATAGTTTTAAGTCCCTTGAAAGGCGTGTTGCCAAATTCTAATAGGTGAAGTACATTATAAACATTGCCCATGATCGTGTAAGCATCATCAGACCAATGAATTTTTTGAGATGAAGATTGCATTTTAAGTTGATGTTCAATTAATGAGAAAGTTTGAGAATAACAAGATAAACAAAAAACAGACTATGAATTTTTTTATTTATCGCCTTCCTGCTTAGTTATCCAGCAATGTTTAAAAAATCAATTTTAGGTTACGATAATTTTTGAATATGACTCTATGACCATAGCATTGAGCATGGTGTGCCGTTTTCGCTGATCCTATATGTGATTCTATTTGAGCAATACCACACTCATTCGTCCGTCGTTGTGGTTTCTTGAGATCAGTGTTTGACCTTACATGGTACAAAATTCTCTCTGACCAACTGACCGAATTCGACCATCTTAACAGTAACTAGCAACAATAGTCATTCTTCCAAGGCTAACAGATGTTGGGATGAAATGCTTGTCTGTTTCTTGCATGTTGAAGTCTGCAAGTTTTAAATCGGTACTTTCAACGCTGTTGTAATATTACTGACTAATGTTACATTGTTTCAAGTTAAATAAGCGATTTCAATGGACTTGGAGTGAAATGAGTCTTCTAGTAATCCTGTATTAAAAATTAAGGGAAGATTTACCTGTGTACGAGAATTTTTCGAAAATAGGGTAATTGATTTTGTAAATATCAGAATATCTGAAGGCAAGGGAATTAAATAGAATAGTATTACTTCTTCTTTTTATAATGCTGTCATAATATAGGAGTTGAAGCTCATCAAAATGTCCATAATTGTTTTGTAAAGCATATAATATTCCATGATAGAACATCTAAAGACGTATTATACTAAGACTTGAGATCCAAAAAGGAATACACTTATGTGATACACAGAAGAGATGTCAATTATAAAATGCTCATGCTTACTACTGTTTCTTCTCACTGGAGCTATTATCTAGAAGAGAGATTCATATTACGATAGAGCATTATCAGAAAATAGCAAATTCCATCGTAAATCGGCTCACCAAAGCTACTCCGACATCGGACAGCTAATACGCGTCTAATTAACTTATTACATTTGTATCTTACAGTCATAATATAGAAAGAACCGAGAAAAAAAGCTTGACGCTTTACATAGCTATCACAACTCAACCTCCTTGCTCATGGGTATCTATAATGGGTCTGGCGCGTGGCGTGCATTCCATTCTTTGGTTTGGATACCTGTTTCAATTTTGCATTTATGGCATCTCAGTTTTTTGTGGACAAGTAGATATGGAAACCATAAAATAACTCTCGGCTGATAGAGCTCTGTGGGAACTATGTTATCACCGCTGTTCAGTATAAAAGCAGGGTCCTTTTGTCGACCCAAAAATTCCATCATGGTACTCTTTCGCTTTCTCGTAGTTTGATTGGTTATTTAATTTGATTCTATCTTGTATCTATTTGAAGTGCAAATCCACAACACCATTCTCCTCAACAGATACAGCTTACTGTTCAAAGCTCTCTAAACTTTCGTTATCCTCAAGTTCAAAACTTGAGTTTTCAACGTCCTTATCTTCGTTTATGTTGCTTCCAACGTTCTCAGCATCGACATTATCTGTAAGTAGGCTTTGATCTATCGAATCAACTTCGACATCAGCAGCAACAAGGTTATGCTAAAATTAAAGATAGAGTCATATTCAAAAATTATCGCCTCGATATTTTTGATTTTTTTAAAGGATAACACTTGGTGCATGTCAAATCAGCACGTCAAAAAAAATTAGCGTGGCATTATTCTAATTTTTTATCGAGTGTGACAGCTAGTTCTAGATGCTATGAGCTTCCACACGTCAATTGCTACACGTCAAAGTTTTACTAAGTAACGAATGAATAGCAATACTTACATAAAATATGCAACCCATTCATGCTTACATTTGGGACAATTTACTTGAGTGTTTAAAGGTATTTGGAATATCCAACCATCATCATCTTTTGTTTGAAAGACATAGAAATCAAATTTTCACTTCGTCTTTCGATACATAGATATGGAACAAAACAAATTTGATTTCCCTAACTAAGCAAAGTGCTCAACTGACTGAAAATTGAAGCCTTATAGCATAATGGAAAGAGATTTTTATCTGTTGATTGTTTTTTTTTGTAAACACATTGCTTTACATTAATAGACCTTGACATTTAGATTTTGTTCCTGAAAGACGCAGTAATTCAAGTGGGCGGTCCCACACAGCCAAGATTATGCTGACGTCATGCTAATTCTTTGACATATCAGATGGACCAACATCATTAAAAAAGTAAATGAATGGAAGGGATGAATTGAACTTTAGTTGAGATGCTTAAGCAAGTTGCATTAAATCTAACCGTATGTAGCTCGTATATTTTTTTTATTTCATTATTTTAATCCATGCATTGCTTTAGCAAACTTCGGCGCGTGGGATTTGACGTGTAGCAATTGACGTGTGGAAGCTCATAGCATCTAGAACTAGCTGTCACACTCGATAAAAAATTAGAATAATGCCACGCTAATTTTTTTTGACGTGCGGATTTGACATGCACCAAGTGTTATCCTTTAAAAAAATCACAATAACTCCTTTAATAAAAGTGCTACACGGACCAATTCACTCAAGTTACACTTGTCTTATTCTTATTGATTAGTTACATTATTAACATTTTACTCAAAAATGCAAACTTCCATTGAAAATAAAAAAAAAGTTCATTTGTCGGATGATGCTTACGAGATTTTGGAGCACATTTATAAATTTATAGACGACGCATTGAATGCTAGTAGTAATTATATATAAGCATGCTAATACGGAATATAAACTAGATTCAATAAGGCTTGGTTAGACCAAGAGATTACTCTATTAAGAAGTATAGCATTGTTATTGTTATTATGAAATGCTTATAAGGAAAGAATAGTAATAACACCGTGTAATATGTGAAAATGTGTGCAGAAGCATTTATGCCATGTTATTGTTGTGCAGACACAAAAGTACTATTAAAACAGAATAACAATAATAATATCTTTATAAGGAATCAGAATAACTTCAATTAGTCATATAACAGCATTTTATAATTTAGTATAGATAGTAGTAGTTTCTTTTTATTATGAATAAGCATCTTAAAAACCGTCTCAAAGTATTTCCCTTACCTTTTTATTTTTAATTTACTTTGAGTCATCACAAGTAATAAGAGGACAACTAGTACGACAGATATAAGTAATAGATGTAAATTTGATTCCATGGCGAAGCAAGTGTAGCTAGATACAACAACAGAGGTGATACGTAGGTTGAATGCCTCGCTCAGAGCCTACGATAAATTTTGTTGCTCTATATAAACATGGTGCTTTAGTATCTAAAAAATGGGCCTGTATGGTTCTAATTAGGACAGCAATTTTGGCGCTCTTTTTCATTGTGGTTTCCCATTATAGTGACAATAATGGCTTAATTTGGAGATCGTTAGCCTACTTGAGATATTCATAATTGATAAAAGACTTACTTTTTCTAATTGTTTTGGTGTATTTCAATGAATACCAATAATCCAAAGAGAAAAATAAGGAAGAATAACAAATAAAAGATATTTATAAGGACAAAAGAAAGTAACTGTCATGTGATTTGCAAAATAAAACTTGATTTGGCCATACTTCAACACATATAATATTCTACGTATTTTATTGGTACTGAACTTAAATAACTCAGAGCAATTTTTCTACTAAAACCAAATTTACTTTGACTGATGAATCTTCCCTCACTTTTAATAAAGGATTAAAGGAGACTCGTTTCGCTTAACCGCCTATTACAAATTATCGATTCATACAGTCGATTATCACACAATGCCCGGACGGGGATCGCATTTGATATCTTTTTAATTAATTCAGGTATTTATAATGCCAGTTTAGATCACTAACTCATCATTATGAAATAATTAAATTTTATTTTTTTTTAAAAGAGGCATTCCCCACAACATTTTCAAAGAAATGTTACATATCCAATGGGCGACGCCAGGTACTTGTAGATTGACATCCAGTAGAAGTGACATACCCAAGCAGCTAATAAAAATACCTAGATCTTGTGTCAACAAAATAAACTTGCAAAGTTATAGCTGTGTTCCCTTGTCAATCAATGATTTTCTATCATTTAAAGTTGTATAACCGTTTCGCCACTTTGGGAACTGGAGCAGAAGAGTAATTAGAATATAAAGAGCTACCTAACCTTTCACCACGCATTCCGGTGACATAGACCTTGGTGGTGGTTTTTACAGAAGCCGTAAAAGACTCGAATTTAGAAAAAGTCAAAATGAAGAGATTGTCAATATTGAGAAAGAGCTGTCGGAACAAGGTTTAAAGAAAGCAATCACTAATGCACAAATTGGGCAAAGCTATTGTACACAATGTTCACACACAAGACAATTGCAAGACTTCTACGACTTACCGAATAAAGGGACCTATTTGAAACAAAAAAAAACGAGCAAATCAACACAAAATATAGAGATAGATTGTGTTCCAAAGAACGTCTAGTGCTTGGCCTATGGTCGTTCTCAAGCAGGTAGCTACTACCTGAAAAATAAATACGAATTTGGATAAAATAACAAAAATGAAATTTTGTAACACGGTAGTACATGATTGCCATTTTAAATAATAAAAAAATAAAATACAAATATGGATTTTTTTTAATGATTTCTGCTGTGAAGCCCCTTCGATGACAAGGGTCGTTCTCAAGCAGGTAGTTACTACCAGAAAATAGATAAATACAGCTTTTGGAAAGTGTTACGAGCTAGCTTTTTTCATATATTGTGTAATGAAGTACAAGTATCCTTTTTGATAATATTTCGGAAAGTGAAAAATAATGGGGATTTCTTGATACACTTACACTTTGCACGCACTTTTTTCAAATATCGGATTTTTTTAAAAAAAGGACGTAATATTTTTTACAGCTGTAAGTGAACGCCCTATGCTGGCCCGCACCTCTCTTTGTTTTTAACATTGGGGGGAGGGAATAGGAGCATCACCAAATGTAATATTTGAGGGTTACGAACAAAATAGGAATAAACTAAGAAATAGGGATAACTAATTATTATTGGCTAATAATAATTATACTACAAATAGTTATGGTAAAATATCGAATAATTGAATAATGTTTATTGAATAAAGAATGAAGGAGTATTTATAGTTATTTGACAATTAACTGCGGTAGCTAAGGTTAATAATATATAGTAAAAGACGCAGTAATTTAGTAATAAGAAAGTACCAGAAAGAAGACGCAGTAAAGAGACAGTATAACACGTGATAAATGGAGACCGGACATCGAACATTTATTACATTGTTTCCCCTTTAAGAAGAAGCAGAGCTTGCCGACTGACCAGGTTGAGCAGTGTCTTGTTCTTTATAATAGGGCCTCATGTGTCGGACGTTGGCGGTAGTTACATGTGAGCGGGGATCACCTTGTTTAATAATTTTCCATGAAGTGCCTTCTTGATTATTTTTGCTAACAATGATAAAAGGACCAGACCAGAGTTCCTTGGGAAAAGGGTTCTTTTCGAGATTCTTCTTGAGACTTAAATCGCCAAATTGATAATCGTATTTAACTCTTCGTCCTTTGTCATAGAATGTTTTCTGGTAAACTTTGAGCAGTTTTGATATTTTCTAAAACCTTTCCGTGCAGCAATGGAATATACTTGTTTAGATAATTTACCGAAGTTTCTGTTTTGTATGTCTTGAATTCAGGAATGACCAGACCTTCTTCATTTTGGAGCACCGGCTGTCGACCAAACATATAATGTGAAACGGAGAGAAACCAGTAGTAGCATGCTTTGCAGTATTGTAAGCAAAAGTGATAAATTGCAAATAAGCATCCCAAGACGTAGGTTCGTTGTGGACAGCAGCAGCGAGAGAGACCTTTAATTTTCTGTTCATTCTTTCAACTAGACCATCGGTTTGAGGGTGTTCAACTGATGTAATAGATCTCTTGATACCTAATCTTGCACAAATCTGAGCCATTGTATCGCCAACTAAAGATGTACCATTGTCTGTAATTAACCTAGCAGGAACCGAGAATTTTAAAACCAATTCATAAAGTAAAGCTTGAGCAATATGATCTGTATCATAACTAGGAAGAGCCACCGTAATAGTCCATTTGCTAAGATTTTCGCACATCACCAGTAAGTACCGATTACCGAGAGTAGAGAGAGGAAGCATTGCGATATCTAAAGCCCAGATTTCACCTAATCTTGAAGGGACAATTGGTTTCATAGGAGGAACAGTTGAATCGTTTCTAATTTTAAATCGTTGACATTCATCACAGCTAGAAACCCAATTCTTTACATCTTCCATCATACTAGGCCACTGGCCTAATAATCGAGCTTTATCCAAAGTCTTGTCAGTTGCAAAATGACCACCAGTAGGAAGGTTATGTACACTTCGTAATAAGGATTTGACCAAAGACTGAGGAGTTACAGGAACCGTTTTACCTTTTTCATATTTATACCAGAGGATATCATCCATTAATACAAATGGCCTCTTGACACCATCTTTCAGAATTGCTTTCACGGCCTTGTCTTGAAGTTGTTCCTTTTTCAAATGCAGTATTCCAGTAAGCGTTTGCACAGCACCGTTTCCCCCTTGAAGTTGAGACTGAGTATCACCTGGTGCACCACCTTGAATTACTTGGCTGTTGACTTGATCACGACGACTTAGCGCATCCGCATCAGCATTTAATATCCCTTTTCTATGGACAATAGTGAAAGAATAACCTTGAATCGCCAAGATCCATCTAGCAATACGACCCTTTGGTTCTTTCGTGGACAGAATACTCTTGAGAGCCGCATGATCTGTATAAATCGTAAGACTTGCACCATAGAGATAAGGATAAAAGTGTTTTAACGCATAAACCACACATAAAGCTTCTTGTTCAGTTGTACTGTAATTCTTTTCAGCAGGAGTTAAAGTTCGACTAGCAAAAGCAACAGGACGTCCGTCTTGAACAATAATAGCACCTAAACCATGCATACTTGCATCTGTGTGTACATCATAAGGTTTCTTTGAATCTGGATACGCCAATGTAGGTAATGTCATAATAATTTTCTTCAACTCGTTGAAAGAGGAATCAGCTTCTTTGGACCATTTATATACTGAAAATCTTTCCTGAGTAAACCATAAAGAGGAGACGCCACCTTAGCTAGGTTTCTAATAAACCGGTGTTAAACGCACAAAATCCAAGAAACCAGTTATAACGCAGCGACAGAATTAGGAGCTTGCGAATCCTTAATAACTTGCACCTTGGCTGGGTTAGAGCGTATACCTTGATCGCTGACAATAAAACCTAGATATTCGACTTCTCTTCTAAAAAACTTGCTTTTATTGATCAAAATTTTCAAGTTGTATTCCGCCAATTTTGACAAAACCGCACGCAAATCTTTTTCATGAGTTTCCAACGACGAGCTAAAGACAATTATATCATCCAGATACACCTTACATTGCTTCAAACCACGCATTACGCCTGCCATAAATCGAGAAAATGCGTTTGGAGCTGTTACACACCCAAAAGGTAACACACGAAATTGATAAAGAGCACCATCAGCAATAAAAGCCGTCTTGTGAGCATCCCTTGGATCCATTGGAATCTGCCAATATCCCGACTTCAAATCAATAGTACTTAAGTATTTGCAACCATGAAGTTGATCCAATAACTCGTTGAGATTTCCAATAGGGAATTTGTCCTTGACTGTAATATAGCATTGAGTTTTCTGTAATCTACGCAGAATCGTCATTGCAGAGGAGTACCATCCTTTAAAGCTTGAACATGATCACCTTTCTTGATAAGCACCACTGGAGAACACCAAGCGCTTGTACTTGGCTCAATTACTTTCTTTCGGAGCATCTCAGCAACCTCGATCTTGATTTGTTCCGTTTCCGCAAAAGGTAGTCTATAATCTCGCACATTAACAGGCAAAGCATCACCTGTGATTATTCTATGCATATAAGGAGCATTGGTTACCGTTTGTACTTCATCATCATTTGGAATCACCGTAGGAAAATCGTTAAGTATATTTTCAGCAAGCTGTTCTTCCTTAGTCTTTACAGCTTGAGTATTTTGCTCCATTATCTTGAATAACTCTTTTGTCTTAGGTCGCAGAGCCCAATCTTCATGCACCATCCAATCCATTCCCAAAATAATCTCCGTATTTTGGTTTTCAACAATACATAGAAATGTACGAGTAACAACACCATTTATCGAAAACTTCAAAATAGCCTTATCTTTTGTAACTTGAGAAGCACCATTACCGTATTGAATATACTTCATAGGAGTTTTATAAGTATATAGCTTCAGACTCCTTGCCATTTCCCACGAAATTGAACTAACTGTAGCGCCTGTATCCACCAATATTTCTTGTTCCACACCATCATCTAATAGCACCTTCCTGGAGAACCGATATCTCTGATTGCCTACTTCATTGGTTTCGCTTTGGATATTTATCTGTTGTACTTTACCCAAATGAGCAAATACGTCCACCATATTTTCCTCATCTTCATTTGGAGCAGCATTCACCAACTGCTGGGAATTGTTGCTATCTTTCTTTGGGCAATTTCTTGACAAATGACCACGAGTACCGGACAGTTAAAGCAGGATCTTGATTCACGCTGCTTCTTAGATTCACCCTTAGAGCCAGACCGGAAACCAGAGCCAGACAATCCACCATCACCACCACCACCACGAGCCTTACCACTACCTCTTTTATAAGACTGAGTCTTGAAGGAACCATTTTGATAATTTTGCCGCGCAGTAGCAATACTTGATGAACCACTACCACTTGAAGATGTGTCATAGGTTACCGTTGGAAAAATGGGAGCCGTTTTACCTTGATTTAGCCGTTGTAAATCTTCTTCGACTTCAGTCGTGATATTGATAGCGTCTACCAAAGTTTTTGGACCACGATAAATTACAGCTCGAAGCAATTCACTATTAATCCGTTCTTTAAAATAGTCAATTTGCACACCAGGACGATAGATCTGTGCACGATCCAACAAATCCGAAATCAGAGGATCAAATTGCTTCATCGACATCTTTCCTTGATGCAACTTTTTTAATTCTGCCAACGCAACCAAAGCAGGATCATCACCACCACCAAATTGTACGAGAAAAGCCTTTTTCACCTCAGGCCAAGTTGATTTTTCAATATTCAAATACCAATTCAGCGCATTATCTACAAGTACCACCGATAATTCATCCACCCTATCTTGGTCATCATAATTCACGAATTCACTAAGATGTTCATAATGTTTCATCCATTGTTGAGCTTCGGAAGCAGAACCATTGCTAAATTTGGGAAATTTGGTACGTTTTCTTCTTTCCACATAGTTAATTTTCTTTCCTTCAGGTTTTACATCCGATAACACCGTGGTAGGTTTTTCGCCTTCCTTCATCACAGGAATATCTTTACCATTAGACCCCATACTTAACTTTTGGATCATTGCCTCCAGTTCCTTAATGCGAGCAGCAGCATTGACTATTTCCGTCTTGGCTACCAGTATCCATCCGTGCTCCCCCAGTTCTATCAGGAAGCCTGTACGTACCTCGGTACATCAAGAAAAAATCAAATGGAAGATCCAAATCTTGACAAACGTGTTCATTGGGCCATTGACATTCTTGCACCAGTTGTAACATCATTTCCGCAGGGATTCGATGTAAACCATGGATTAAATTTTCTTTTAATCTTTCACGAGTAGGATCCATTTGTGTGTCAAATAGTGTAATTCTTCCTTTCATCTCAGTGATCTTCTCGGCATAGTGTTGAAGCACCATGTTAATATCTTGTCTTTCAGCAGGAGAAAAGTGTAGGACAGAGCGTTCAACAGCAACATATGACCTTTCAGCAGCAGTAATCTCCTCAATCATGGCTTGACGTCCACCATGAACATATTGGTACAGATCGGCGTATTGTGTAACAAGACCTTTATACAAAATCAATTGTTCTTCCATCACAAACGACTCACCAGAATCCGAACCACCTCGTTGACTTAAGCTTTGATGTACATCATCAGGATTATTTCGCACAAAATCCGCAAAGCTTGCAGGAGCAGAGATTCTATCAGCAGCACCCGTACCGCCAGGAACCGCATTACCATAGTTTGTAATAGTTTCGACACTATTTCTTGAAGTACTCGTATTTTTCGACGTAATAGATTGACCAGAAACAGACAACAGGATGTCATGACCAGAACCGGAAGGACCTTCAGCAGTATTACTACTATACGTTGAGTTGGCAATCGACGGACGACGCTGTGATATCCGCAGCGTAGCAGCAGATATAACTTAAAATAAAAAAAATAATAAAAAAAACAAAAACAAGTAATCAGACTTGCTGACAGTCAAATTAGATCTAACTGTGATATTTGACTGTTGAATCGATAAATTTAAAATAGGCGGTTAAGCGAAATGAGTCTCCTTTAATCCTTTTATTAAAAGTGAGGGAAGATTCATCAGTCAAAGTAAATTTGGTTTTAATAAAAATTGCTCTTGTTATAATTTAAGTTCAGAACCAATGAAATACATAGAATATTATATGTGGTATTCTTGCCAGCTAATATGTATATGCTTATATGATATTAGCAGGCAGCTGTATTTAGGCGTAATCTAATTCGATTTATTAGTAAGAAGTATGTGCAAATACCACATTGCCCCCTACCAGAATTAGATTACCCGTGAATGGTGAAGAAAACATAAACAAAGAG
>JNEK01003001.1:0-20971 GCA_000697295.1 Mucor indicus B7402
AAGGGAAAACTTATTTAATTTAATAGACTCCTCTTATCTGTTACTCAGACCATCCAATTCATCATATACGGCTGATCTGATTGGAATAGTTGCATACGGGACGCTCACAACAAGACTATTGGTATTCGCTGGTTCATTATTATTTTTTAGATTGTAAAACTCATATAAAAAGAGGCAATAAGTTAGCAGTAGTTAGTTCTTGGCTTCTTTTCTTTAGATTAAATAAAGACTGAAGTTTTGTCTCATTAATTTGTTTTTGTATCATTAAATACCACAATTTCTCCCCTTTTCTGGTCTAACCCGGGCAATTCAGTACATTTATACTATGTGCTCACTTGGGTTTTAATAATTTTTATCAATAAAAATAATTCTTTAATCGTACTACTGTTTTTAGCCTCCCCTCGACCCTCCACTAAAGTTATGCTGCATATGACTCGCCAACCCTCCATGAAAAACCGGGCAATCATTCTACAAGCAAAATACTTAGCACGTTCAGTGGAACTCCCTGATGATACCTTGCTTTCCATGCTGCTCCCACACCTGAAAACATCAGCAAGCCGTTCACAATGGTACAAGCTAACTATTAATCCTCTTTGGCAAAATTGTGTCCCAGTCCTTGAAGATCTCACTAGAAATAAATTCAAAAGGCTACAATACGACTTCCTCCAAAAGGCCCACGAAGACCTCTGCAATGAACCAAATACGAAATTACTTACTGCCTGTCGTCCTTCAATATTTCTGGATCCCCTTCTCTGGTTACCAATGGCTCGTACAGAACGTAGTCGAGTTCTTCGCTGGCGATTCGGATGGCTGCCAGGTGGCATACCTAGACCCTGTATATACCATCGAACTGAAAACTTTACCCGTGCTCATGCTATTGTTTGTCTCCACATGCATGCTCGCTTACAAATGCCACAAACGGTTGACGACCCTCTCTTTTTCTTACTGAATCGCCTTCCAACAAAGCGTCTGCCAAATTCAGACACTGCCTCTCCTTGGACAATTCGCTGGCCAATGATTTGCCGAATCCTTCATGAAATGGACTTTCTTTTCCATGATCAGCTTCCTCCTGAACCGCCCCCTGATATCGGTACTGCTCTCACAAAATGGTTGCTCTCTCAAAAGTGTTAATACTCCTGTACAGCTTCTGAATTCTCTTTCTTAACCTTTAACCTTGATTCTTTCTTCATTTTCCCTTTTGTCTTTTAGAAGGGTTTTATATATACTTTTTTTCTCTTCGAACTGGTTAGGGCAATTAAGCAGATGAAAAATGCTATGTGCTCATTTGACCATTGTTGTTGTAAAACAATTTTTAATTTTTAATAAAATTCATAATTTTAAACGTACTACTGTTTTTACACACTCTCCGGTACCAATTCCTCATTGATAACTATAATAGTCTTTGCGAGGGCCCCACCTCTAAGCTGTTGTCTGCTTGCCGTCCGACCATCAGCATTGATCCCATTACCTGGCTTCCTATGACCCGTAGTGAACGCAGTCGTGCCCTTCGCTGGCGTCTTGGCTGGCTCCCTGGTGGTAAACCAAAGCCGTGCATTTATCATCCTGATTCTGGTTTTACTCGTGAACATGCTGCCCAGTGTCTCCATATTCATCGTCGATTACAGCTTCCCTATACAATTCAAGACCCTCTGTCTTTCATCTTGAATCAATTGCCTTGCAAAAAGCCTCGTACCCCTCAAGCTTCTTCCGTTTGGTTTGTCCGTTGGCCAGCGGTTTGTAGTATTCTCCATGAAATGAACTACCTCTTCCATGAGCAAATCCCCCCAGATCCTGTCCATCCTGGTGTCAAGCTAGTGGACTGGTTGTCTTCATATAGTGTAGTCGTGCAAGTATTCTCTTTACTGTTTCTGTTTCTTTCTCTTTTTACATTTCCCTCTTTACTCGAAAGACGTTTTTTCATTCTATATCACATTTCGAACTAGCCAGGGCAAAGCAGTACATTTAGTTACTTTGTGCTCATAGGCTTCTATTATTTTTAATTTTTATAAATAAATTTTGTATTTTAATCGTACCGTATAGACTTAAGTTCATTGGCTAAACACTCTCAAACTACCTAAGCCACCCTTGTATCTGTAGTTCTTACACTTTACTTTATAATAATGGACGGTGCAAAAGCATGTAGCTTATAATTGACTATATTTGGACAATTCGTACCCATTATCGGATAAATACTCTCGCTCTGATTGATTACTATTGTGTACTCGTAGACACACTGTAGCTGACAAAAACTTAATGAAGGGGTTTACTACATTATCCATGAGCAAACTCTCCCCCCGGATCCTGGTGTCAAGCTAGTGAACTGGTTGTCTTCATATAGTGTAGCAGTGCAGATAGTTTATCAATTGTTCCTGAATCTTTCTCTTTTTATGTTTTCCTCTTTCCACTCACAAGAGTTCTATATAACACCACAGACTAGCCAGCATAAAGCAATACAATTAATTAATTTGTGTAAACAAATAGGGTCCCAGTTACACACATAATTCAGAAAATTATTTTCTGTATTTCGAGAAATCAAAGATTTCTTTCAATCAAGATAATAGAAATAATAGAAAATTTAATTGTACAACTTCTTATATCATGTATATATAAGACGCAAGCTTTATTGCAACTTATACCTTCTATTAAACCCTCCCCCTTTCCGTTCCTTGCTCTTAATTATAATGTTATTGAAATCAATTGTATTTATTACTATTGTGTTTACTAGTATTTCTATTGAAGCCTTGCCTAGTTTAACTGGGGTAGCCATTCTTCAAGGAAATCTTACCCCTTCAGCTAGCTACCTTGCTCCTTTTGCTACCGATAATGCTATTGAAAACCCTTTTGAGCTTATTGATGATGCTATTGATGAAAAAGGGCGAACTATTTCTTTAAGAAAGCGTGGAGACGATTGTCAAAAATACCACAAAGGTAATGCATTCAGTTAATACTACATAAGGGCATTACTTATGTTTAACATTTGATGCTGCCATAGTCAATCGAGGAGACAACTGCTATTCTCTTAGCCTTAGATACAATGTAGATGAATCTAGTATTCATAAATGGAACAGTCAAATTAACGCTCATTGCTCTAACCTTTATCCTGGAAAATCATACTGCGTTCAGAAAAACGAGGCCACTATTATCCAAGAAGATAAATGTATTCGAACCTACACTGGTAAGATAATATATCTCTCTATATTACATACTAATAATCAATCACTAGTTAAAAGTATCGATACTTGTATCTCCATAGCTAAATATCACGGCCTCAGCTTAAACGAGTTTTATTCTATGAATCCTTCTGTCAATCGAAAGACTTGCAACAATTTATTGACGGATGGTCGCTATTGTGTCAAAAAAACTAAAGCTGTTAAAGTATCAACACGTACTACTAAAACAAAAGCTACGAGTGGCCGTTTTTCTATAAAAAATGTCAAAAAGAGCTCTAGTCGTCGTGCAAAGAAGACTTCCAAAAAATCCATTTCAAGAAAGAAAACTACAACAACAACTAAGGAATCCATGGTTACTAGTAGTAGCAACTCTAATAAGATCAAGGCCAGTAAACCAAAAAAAGAACAGCGTAAACTCCTTCAAAAAGGTGCTGAATTAACTTATTATTGGATTGCTCATCCCGATGATTACAAAAGCGGTGGCAAATCCATCACTATCAAGACTTGTAGTGGTTCTGCGTTGGGTATTGTATCACAAGAATATGCTGATGCTCTGGTAATGGAAGGCACTGGTGTTGTTGGTAACAAGATTGTCAATCTTGGTGGTTGCTCTTGCAGTAACTATGATTGTTTTATGGAAGTTGATAAAGAAGAAGATCCCTATGGTTTAACATGTAATAAGATAATCTTTCCATTGAATGACATTACATAACTTTTCATTATATTATTACCTAGCTTATGGAAGTGCACTTCGTCCTTTTATTACTATTGCTGCTAATGATATTAAGAGAAATACCAAGATTTATGTACCTAAATTAGATGGCTGGGATATTCCTGGGTCATCCAAGAAGCATAATGGTTGTTTACTAGTTGATGGTTAGTAAGCGATTATATGTACCATGCATACATAATGTACTTACAATAATATAGACCAAAGTTGGAGTTTTGAAGATAATCATATTGATTTTTACGTTTATCGCGAAAAGAATTATAGAAGCTTAAATAGTGAACATGGTGTTAATTCAGTTGATATTTATGAAGGAGGCGACTGTCATCTCTTAAATTACATTTATTTTAAATAAATAATGTTTTTCCAAATGACGTAACAATAAATCGATCATTTTCTAGATTCTGTTTAAGGAGAATATCAGATAACTGCTGTATTGGGGATAAATAAGGTTCATTGGATTTCATGAAAGTACCCCAATGAATACCGATACTCAATTGAGGTAAGCCTAAATCAATATGAGCTTTTACAGCTTCTTCAGGATTCATATGAATCGATTTTAACATTTTTCTTGGTTCAAATGTACCAATTGGTATCACTGCTAGTGTAAAGGGAGAATAAAGATCTCTAATAGCTTGAAATAATTCAGGAACATAGCCTGTGTCACCACTATTCTTACTTGTTTAGTCATTAAATAAAACAACATTCAACTGTAGCCTATTTACCAAAAGAAGATTGCTTTTGACTTTGATTTTATAACATAGCTACACCATAACGATTCATCTTTTTCAAATTTCAAGGCGCTTTCATGCTGTTAATGATATTGCGTGTGAGTTACATTGACGTTATTTGAAAGAATCCTTACCATGGATGGTACACTAGCTATTAAAATATCTGGTCGGTTTTTATGATGAATCTCCTGCCACCAATCTAACTCTATAACGTTTTCTATTCCTCTTTTATTAAACCATTCTCTTAGGCCTAAGGGTATATACCAAGTCACATTATTTCCAAGTTGCAATACTACATTCTCATCCAAGTGATCAAAGTGGTAATGAGAAACCAGTACAATGTCTATTAAATCTTGTACTTCCTCAAGTTGACATGGTGGTCGTCTTAATCGTTTTTTATGTTCAAAAATAGGGTCTGTTAAAATAACCAAACCATCAACACTAAATAAGCACGTTGACTGTCCTAACCAAGTAAAACTAGATTGACACTTAATTTCTTCTAAAGAAGGTTTAACAATAGGTAATGATTCCAACAAATCCTATCATGAGCATAAGTATAAATGATAATGTTATTCTATTTAGTCTTGTACTTTACTTGCTCTATTTTAGGTATTTGATTATTATTATTGATACCAAACCAATACAATAATGAATCAAACCAAGACATGCTGGGATATTCCCACTCTTTAAAAGGATTCACATATTGTTTTTCAATTTTGAGACTTGCAAATTTATCTTCTTTTCTTTTCAAATTCTTTCGCTTATGAACCACTTGTTGTCGAATAGCTTCTTTTAAGTCAGCTTTATGAGAAGCTTGTAATGAGTAATACAAAAAAGCAGATGCACCAACAGTAGCTATTAAAGTTGGTATGGTGTATGGATGGTCAAATGGTATAGGAAAATTCACAAATGAAGGTCTCTTGTTAGCATTAGAGTACATTTTATGTATAGCAAAGAGTGAGAAAAGATATTTGAATCTCAGTTATTGATTTATATAAGTTTCAAAGTCATTTTCTGTTAAGCTAAAAGTATCATCAAATAATTGACTATCCATGTAGAACTTTTCCACGCAATAGGACTTCATTTGCCAAATGTTGTCTGCACACCTGCTCACTGCTTCTTTGGATAATTCAATAGCTTTCACTAATCAAAAGTAGTATTATTAGCATTAGTTCGATATACTTCTGCTGTCATAAATTATTGTACACTTTAATTTAAAAACTTCAGGATCAACATCTTTATACTTGACTAATTTTATGTTCAAACTCTTATGAGTCTCTTCTTGCTTTTCAAGCTCTCTTGAAAGTAGTTCAAGTTCTTTTGAGTCCTTCAGAGTCGCCTTAAATTCTTCAATTTGCCTCTCCAACTGCACTTTACGCTTCATTTTTTTTTCATTCTTTGTTGTCAAATTAGCCAATGTGTTCTTTTTCTATCATACATCTTGAATATCTCTGTTTTGAGTGGTGCATAATACTACTTACAGGTTGAATAACAGTGGAAGGATAAGACCAGTAATACATGGATTGTGCAATTTTGTCACATATGACCAAGTTATCATCCACTAAACTAGTAAGTATTTCTTTAATGGCGTGCTGACCCACTCCTCTCTTGGGTCCAAGCACTTCAATATCTTTCAATTGATAAAATTCACCCTATATTTGCTCATATGTATATTTGCCATTGTAATCCTCAATTGGTTTACTTACTGTCTCATGAAAGAGACTTTGAATCCTTTTGCGTTTCTCTTCATAGGATACACCAGGAGGCTATATAATATGTACGTTATGAAATAAAAACAAAATAACGTGTCTTTTACACACCATGATTCAGTTTCTTATTTCAAGAAAAAAAGATGAAAAAACTCTTCACAGATGATATACTTGATTTTAATTTTTTTTTTTTTGTTGTCTACCATGTCCACTATTTACCGTCCCAAAAAACGAAAATATGCACAAAACGACCCATTCTTTGAGGAAGGGAATGTCGCACTACGGGCTTTTTGGTTACGAAAGGAAGCAACCTCACAAGCAGAAATCGAAATGATTACAGAGCAGACTGACAATCTATCTAGGTAATTTTATTATTCAACATTAAAGTCTTCCAATTGACTAGGATCAAAAGCAAATACACTACGAAAATATACTGCGAGGATTGCGCAATAGAATTACCAACTATAGCCACGTACGAACTGCATTATGAAGCTGTTCATAGGAATGTGTGTACGACATGCTGCAAGACTTTCCCTGGATCTGAATGGCTGCAATTACATTTGGACGAATGGCACGATATGTTTCTACAAATAAAGAAAGAAAGAGGAGAACCTATCGTAAAGAATCTTATCAATTGACGGCATCTATAAATACTGATCAACGTATATTAGCATAGATGCTTTATTTCCAGCTGTAAAGGCGTATTTATATCACAACACACACGTCAGCAACATTTAATTGAGAAACATCAATACCCAACTTATTTCCCTTTTGACTTGGTAGAGACAGGAACACTTACCATAGAAGAAAGAAAGTTTCGGCAAGCGGACAAGCACACCATGGATTATCTCATTTCCAATGTATCCAACCTAAAACTGCCGCCGTTCATATCTTTTGGCAATATGTCTGTACCGTTTTCTCATTAAGAAAGTTATTTATTAATTAATTAATTAATTAGTTAAATCATTAAATAGACGATGCCACGGGAAGGGATATAATAGCTATTATTCTTCATGTTCTGAATTCAAGGCAGCTGCTTGACGTTCATATGCTATACGTTGAAACCTTGATAGATCTTGTATGAATTTAACACCAACTGGATTTCGCTCGAGTCTTCGAAATAAATCTACAGCCAAAAGTCTAATTTGAGTGTTTGAGTGAAACAAACCTGCTCCTAGTGGAGATAATCCACCTTGATGTTGAGGCAAAAATGATAAAAACTATATCAAATTCCAAGGTTACTCTACTGTCCTTTTCAACCAGTATTATCTTACTTCAATCATTTGTCGATGAGTGACAATGTTTCCAAGAAACGCTTCGTAGATTGCAGATACCTCATTATCAGGTATCTGTTTAAGTCTTTTTAATTTACTGATCTGTCTGTATACATCCAAATTTTTAATATAAGAGCTTTCCAACCAGTGCTTGATATCCTATAGCAAAACTAGATTCAGTATAACAACCATTTTCCTGATAAAGCCTTACTCTTTGGTAATATTTGTAGGATATAGTTTGCCTCCAACCTTCAATTCGATTTGCATAAGCATTTAACTCTTTTTGCTGTGCTACATCATCTGCAAATACAGGGCCGTACCCTAGCACATTCTTTTCAGAATTCCAACCAATATGTGTTTCTCCATACACCTGTTCCTCGTACAGTGCAGCCAACCTTACGAACCGAAACACATAATCCTGAAACTTGGCTCGAATTGAAGTTTCTCCATAATGCGCTTGAATGGATGCTAAAATATCATTCATAAACTCTGAGTCACTATCTCTTTTGTCATCTATAGTAATGCCTTGTGGTTGTACAGGTGGTTTCGACTGAATACTAGAAGATCTCCCTGGTAACTCATCGCTAGGTGCCATAGACGGTTTACGTGTTTCAATATGATCACTTACTGTGATCTTACCTGTGCTAATGTTACATAGTACGTCCCACCAACTTGTATGCTCTTCATAAGTCGGGTTCGTCACTCCCGCAATAAATCCTGGACTAAATATAGCAGCCGTTCAATTACAAACACTTAATCCTTTACATAGACACATAATATTACCATTTAAGCAAATCATCCACACTTGTCAAGTTGGTATAAGGGAACGCGCGCTCCGTAAATCCTTTCAAGACTGTACCACATCCACTACCTAATGCACAGGCTGCCAAGACGTAATTTGCCACTTCTCCAGAAGGATGGCCGTATCCCAAAAACACAACACGTTTTTGTGTAAGCAGAGCGTTTAATAAGATTATGATGGGATGCGTGTAAGGACCACTGCTGTCTAAATGAGGATGATGAGGGTTAAGAGAGCCTGGATGATGCATACTGGGCGAAAAAGTATTGATCAATTTAATAACAGAAAACTTCTCCCCACAACAATAATTAGTCTCGATAAGAATGATAAAAGATAAAAATACGTTACATCGCCAACTTCTTCAGGATTCACAGTAAGAGGAATCTTGATGGGTAAATTAATACCATCGTATTCGATCTTGGTTTCGAAAAAATGGGTATCTTTACCGAGTGTAGGTATCTTTTTGCGTACATGACCAGATGCCAAGTCGATATAGGTACCCCGTCTTAGTCTACTTGTCTCTGGTTCTTCCATAATATTGACATCTTCTGAGCTACTATTGATATTATTTTCATCAATAAACATTTCTTCAAACATAGTTTTGTTATCTGAAGCTCTTAAAATTTGTTTTTCATGCCATGTAAATTTAGGCATTCTCGATAAATCCATGGAGTTGACAGCCTCGTACAATAGTTCCAAAATTTCAATTGAAGGGTTTTCAAAGTATTTTTCCATGGCCAATAATAAAACTGGCTATTATACATACAGCAAATTAAAAAGGATTTAAGGAGTATGTGAAAAAAAAAAAAAAAAACGGTACCTTATATATATGAAGATATTGGTGTTTAGTACAAATAGCCATTGCTTTCACTCTTGCACCTCTAAATAAAAGGCAAGTTGGTTTAGTGGGGATATGTATATATAGCACACGTTACTTGTTACCTTCTGGCAGTGGCATCATGTTTAGTTCTCACTAGGTTCAAAACATAAAGCAAAGGCTTTTCAGAATCTAGCTTAACTTGATGAATATCCTGATCGGGATCAGGCGTCAACTGATTCAAGCAAAAAATAGTCCAGTCTTCTGCTCTTAAATGAGCTCCATCAGGCAACATTAGTTCAGACAAGATGCTATAATAACAATAAGATGTTGAAGTAAAAAAACAAAAAAAAAAATGCTTACTGCTCATCTGTGCCTGTTTCATTGGGAAATTGATGTTTAATAATAGCACCCTTATCAATATCAAATTCAGCTAATAAAATGTATTGAACATGATTACTGATTGTCATGATGAAAAGCAAATGTTACATTTTTTTTTTGATACAGAGAATATGAATTTTGTTTTTTTTTGGACGAATCAAAATTAATTTTTAGGCATTCTGCTTACTACCTTTCTTGGACAAACCCAAAAAACGAGAATTCAGGATAAAATTAGAAGCCAATTCAGATGAATCAAAAATAGACTTTTACATTTTTTCGTCTTTTTTGTACCGAAGATATAAAAGAAAGTTAGCTTGTTACAGAGCGTGCCAAAATGTATCCACAGATTCTTCATCTTGCAGAAGTATGGAGGGAACTCAACAGTATTGAAGGTGTTACCTTAACGGTTGATGGAGGCAATCTGACCTTTTACGGTCAAGCAGTATCAACTACATATGAATTTATCGCTACAGGCTACAATAATTACTACATATAAAGAACATTATTGGAAACTATTTTATTTATATGATCCCGTAGAGCATTTCCTGTAAGTGAGAATATGGAATTCGTCATATTTATTACAGATTGATACTAATTATTAGTCGTCTTTCGTGGTTCGCCTAAAGAATTGCACCTTCTTTCTCTTGAATCAGCAGGTTCACAAATGATGCGATCCATGTGATTCAAAATGTCAGTTTTTTTTTGCCTTAATGCTCCGTAAATTCTACAGTCCTAGCTAAAACGCCCATTGTCGCAACTTTAGATGTGAATAATGAAGCAGATTCAACAACATCATCTCTGCATCCTTTTTCGTTTGATTTAAATGTTTTTGCTTGTAGATCTTGCGTGCATAGCTACCAATGTGTTCCGTTTAGCAAGTAGATCTCTTGGTGAAAGTGAAGCTTACCTAATCTCCACATGGTTTTCTAGCCATTGATAATAACGCACAATAAGCATTGCATTTTTGCTTTTCAATTAAAGTAACCGTAATAAAAGGTGCTCTTCTGTCTAAACTAAAGAGTTCGCTGCAAAAACGGAGTCATAACATATTTTTCTAGTAACTTTTTGAAGGTTTCTTTTTTTTTAAGAGCTTTCCATTTGCTTTCTCAAACTGCAATCTAAAATTCAAGTCAACATTGACGTGCATAAATGTTTGCTAATCATACTCTGCCTTAGCTGCTTGTGTTACGCTTCCATCAGGGAACTGGTTTTGTTTAAAAAAGTACTATGCTTTTTAATTAAATTGAGGCGTCTTGTTTTCAATAATTTGTATTATTTATTGGTTATAAAGGGAGATCTATACAGCTGTGGTGATTCAATTTTATTAAATATTGCAGGTGGATCCTAAAGAAAACGGGTATTTATACGACCAATGCCTAAAAGTTTTTGGACGAGTTTTCTACTGCTATTTGATTCTTTAACCAGTATACTTAACCTTTTTGCCATTTTCAACAACAAAAACCATGTATTTTTTATGAGCGTATAATTGGCTATGGGGTGTTCTTGCTATCCTACAAAGCTATTTTTGTAAGGAAGTAGATTTATTACCTTGGACAAAAATGGAAACCCAAAAAATTTTTAGCCATCATGTGCTCGTATAGTTGCCTTGATGAGACTTTCATCCAATACCTTCGTCGTCTCCAAGATAGCTGTATATCATTCCTTTTCCTTGCCTTCTCTAAATTTTCCTTATCCAAAAGAGGGTTCTTTTCCTTTCTCAGCAAAAAAAAAAAAAAAAAAAAAAGTATAAAAACCATAAAAGCCATGTGCTCGTTGTTCATTCTTCTTTTTTAATACAATTATATAAAATACTGTTTTTCAATTGTAATTTACACGACAATTAAACTACTTGAATTTCACCGACCTTTTTGATTCATTATTTAAATGGAAGCTCAATCAACATTTCAAGAAAGCAAGCAAAAGTTATACGAAAAAGCCCTATCTAGTTTTGAACAATTGAACTCGAATCTGAACAGCATGAATCGTAATCTAGAAACAATCAGTGATATTGGAACACAATTTAAGGCGCCAGCTCACTTATGGGACTCCTTTCATGAGGCAGTCAAGATATCTAATTCAACTAATGAAATAGTTGATGAACCTAAGGAAATAACGTCTAATGTACCAAAACCGCTTTTGATAGACTTTGAGGATTCATCACTTGGTGAAGAAGACAGACTCTGAATTAATTATACCTATTTGAAAATAGTATAAAATAAACAAGTGGTTTTTTTTTATTTTAATAACAATAATGTACAATATACAGTGTTTATTATGACAACAATAATTCAAAACGAAACTTAGGTTAAATCTTAGCTTGAAGTTGAATTTTCACGACCTTAACCTGTGTGTATTCTTGAAGAGCATATTTACCCAACTCTTTACCAAAACCGGATTGCTTATAACCACCGAAAGGAGTAGACTGGTCAAAGACATCATAACAATTGACCCACATGGTACCTGCTTTAACTTCATTGGTGACTTTAATGGCATCATCGAGATTTTTGGTATAAACACCGCCAGCCAGACCGTATTCAGAGTCATTTGCAAGATCAATAGCTTCCTCAATAGTCTTAAAAGTGCCAATGGCAACAACGGGACCAAAGATTTCTTCTCGCATCACTCGCATATTGTTATTACAATTGACAAGGACAGTGGGTTCGACATAATAACCGACATTACCCCAGCGTTTGCCACCATAGGCGACTTTGGCGCCTTCCTTCTTACCAATATCAATGTAGCTCAGAATTTTTTCGAATTGCGATTTGTTGATTTGAGGGCCTTGGAAAGTATCATCATCAAAGGGATCACCAATCTTGATCTTTTTAGTTTCTTCAATAAAAAGCTGGACAAATTTATCATGGACAGATTCATGAACAAAGATACGAGAACCAGCATTACAGCTTTGACCATGGTTATTGAAAATACCACCACAGGCCCAATACGCGGCATTTTCGAGATCAGCATCAGCAAGAACAATCTGGGCTGACTTACCACCTAATTCAAGTTGGAGTTTCTTGATATTGCTACTAGCGCTAGCTTCCATAATTTTGCGCCCAGTGAAAGTAGAACCAGTGAACGCCATCTTGCTTACTTTTGGGTGCCCGCTCAAGTAGTTACCAGTCGTGTGGCCATAACCAGTAATAACATTAACAACACCCTATAAAAAAAATAAACAAGTGAGTTATACTTTTTGAATGACTACCTTTAATGCTTATATGTAACTTACAGCAGGAAAACCGGCTTCTTTTACAAGTTCAGCAAACTTAAGGGTTGCCAAAGGAGTCACCTCAGAAGACTTCATGACGACTATTAGATAATAAAGCTCAGTTCTAACTGTATTACAAATGATTTGATGTCAAATACGTTACTTGTGTTACCAGCAGCCAAAGCAGGAGCGAATTTCCAAGCAGCCATCATAGTAGGGTAGTTCCAAGGAATCACAGCACCTACAACACCAAGAGCTTCATGGCGCGTGTAACACATTTTATCATGAGTTGTGTCAATAGTTTTACCGTGAATTTTATCAGCCCAGCCAGCAAAGTAACGGTAACAGCCAATAGATTCAGTGACATCGACATCACGGGCAATAACAAAAGATTTACCGTTGTCGACAGCATCCAAGGTAGCGATTTCGTCCTTATCACGTTCCATCAAATCAGCCAACTTGTTGATAAGACGTCCTCTTTCAGCAGGAGCAATTTTACTCCAAGTTTTATAGTAACAGTTATAGGCAGCTTCCACGGCACTGTTGACATCGTTTTGATCTGCAGAATGAACCTTACAAATAACTAGCTCGTTAGCGGGGTTGATAGTTTCAATTAAAGGACCATTTCCAGGAACGAATTCATTGTTAATAAAGAGTTGTGTATGTACTAAGATACGAGAAGAGATGGTTAAAATTCTGAAATACGTCAGTAGAGAGTTTATTTACCATTGACATTTTTGCCATTAGTCAAGCGGATTGTTTGAATATCAGGTTGAACCATTTTTACAAAGAAGAAGAAACAAAGAAAAAAGAAAAATCACTTTAGCCTACTATATATATCTATTTATTTTTTTTTTTTTTTTGTATTTCTCACAGATAATGCAAACCTTTTTGAGTTTAAAAGAATAGAAAAAAAAAACCCTTCATTAGATAGAACTTAGCAGGAGTAATGCTTTTCAGTAGAGTATCACAAATAATTGCATACATACTCATGTTAATATCTTTATTGTTTCCTTATAATAATGGTTCATATTTTAACTTTTTTTTTTGATTTCTAATAATTGAACCGCCGATCTTGTCTTAATTTGGAAATTCGTGGGAAACTCCAAGATATTGACAAATCAAGGTCACACATGTGAAGTAGAGGGTCAAGGAACTCACGGTCTATGATAGGCGTTTTTTAGTAATAATGACCACTATTATTGAATCCTTTAATATCACATGTGCACTTTTCAAAAGAAGCTACCCCATTTACATTTGCGTCTTCCTTCCACAACTGAGTACAGGTATTAATAACAATGACTTGTTTCCTCGAAAAACAAAGCTTTTAGTATTTTTCTGTTGTTTGTTTCCATGAAAAAAAAAATAAATGAAGCTTTATGCTTTTGAGTATTCCAGAAACTAGCTAAAATTAGATATACTCTCAATTTCAACGTATCACGAATTATTTCTATAAACATTTGACGTCAAATGGATATTTTTCCTAAAATGGGATATGCTAAGAACATAAAAAGTACAAGATCACTTTATACAACAAAGATGTTGGTTACATCGCGGTCTTCGAACATGAAGATCGAAAGACGGAAGCAAAACTTACGTCAATCATGTCATTGTGTTTGCTTGATTTTAGAAAACGGACCATTGGTTAATCTTTACTTGTTATTCGTTAAACTATCAGAACATTAGCTGAGGTAAGGTGAAAATGTAAGCCATCTGTCCTGCACATTAGTCATCCTAGCATGCACGTATAGGAATTGATTGGAGATCGTTAAATAAGAATATACTTTATTATATTACATTGTACTTGATTGCGCTTGAGATAACCATTTTTCAAACTTCGCGTCTTCTTCCCTTTGTGCTCTAGAGGGAGGATATTTAGACGCTGCGGGCAAAGGATTAACTTCTTCTTCCTCACTCTCATAGTCCTCATCTTCTTCCCATTTATCTTCATCATTTAAAGGCACTTCTGAGCCCCGTGACACATCCATGTCTTTCATCAATTTATTTAATTGTTTTTCACGTTGTTTTTCTTCTTTAGCCAATTTTTCTTTAATCATTCTTTCAATTTCGGGTTTATATTCTGCTTCATATTCTTCTGCTGCTTCTCCTACTGCTTTGAAAAAATCATCAATACCTGTACCTGTCACAGCTGATACGCCGACTACTTTAAGGTGGTTGTAAAACTCGTCCAACACCAAACTCATTGATGACATTAAACTGCTCATATAAGTCGTGTCTTGGCTTAAAGCAACTTGAAATTTTTCGAAATCAGTCATCCATTCTACTGCAAATTCATGAGATACCACATCTGTCTTGTTGAACACTAAAATGAATGGTAACTTGGTCTTATAAAGGATACTGCATGCATAAAGCATATTACTCATAAATGTAGCGGGGGACACTGTACGAGGTGTATCAATAATGTAAGCAATCATTGTAGGATAAGAGGCTGCGAGCGTATCCGTAATAATCGCACCAGATGCTGACCACGTAAAGATCTCAATTTGCCCAGGTGTATCCACTAAAATATGACTAACGATAGAAAATATAAGAATTTTCACTTTTTCTTAAGAAAAGGCATTATTACCTAACACTTTCTGCACGCTTAGCAACAAGATTAAGTACTTGATCAAACTTCGTAGTAAATAAGTTAAGACTTGTTAAAATACCACCATTCGGACCAAGATTATATCTATTAGAATTAACATTAACGTTGAGAAAGATCAAAGTTTAGGCATATATTAATGTCACATTACTGTTTCATAACTTCTTTGTAATTAACCGTATCCCGAACATCGATGTTAGCGGTAAATGGAAGTGAAGAAACTGCAGGATCTAAGTTTAGAATGTAAGGTGGTGTTTTCATTTGATGGAGGTGAGAATTGATTCTCTAATGATATTATGTTTAGGGAACTATTTTGACAGCCACAAAAAAAGTAGATTACCTGCATAAAAGTGGTTTTCCCAGAACCTGCCATGCCAATACATAAAATGACAGGAGGCTGTTTGGTTTTTTGAGCAGAAGTAGACATAATGAAAAATGCTTTGTTAAGAAGAATAAAAAAATTTTTATTGAAGTCAGAGAAGACTAGTCGGTATTACTAAGAACATGCCCACTAGGGCAGTCACGTTAATTGTATAGGTAAATGAAATCAGATTTGAAAAATATATCTTCATTGGGTTCCAAGCAACTTCCACAAATTGTAAAATATGTAAAACTGATTTTTTTGCGAAAGATCACAACTTAAAAAGGCAACCATAGACTGTCAGTTTGCTGCTTTCAATCTTAAAAAAGGATATGCATTTGAACAATAAGCAAGCCACCAAATCCATAAGCAAGCAAATTAGGCAATGCACAACACCTAAGACGCAACAATAGTCATAGAAAATGCTGCCATTATGTACGAGTTTAAAACGGGCTAATGAAAGACGAAGAGGCGTGGATTGAGGTGATAAAAAAAACGAAGAAGCATTAACGATAATGATTGATTGGCGCATGGAGGAAAAATGGACATTCAACTGTGGTATTTGTCTTGAGACGATATTATGAAATTTTCCTTTGTAGTGGCTTTTAAAGGTATTATACAGAATGAATGTGACCATTTTCGCACGTACTTAGTTTCAGAAATTCCAAGTGCTCAGAACATGAGACAAAGCTTAGGTAAATTGACAAGGTTTCTTATTTTTAAATGTCGTGATTTGCACATTACTTGTATAAGTTCATACACTTTGTTTTTAAAAACGTTGATAATTTATCTTGAATACAACGGTTTGCTATTTATGAGTATTATAGTATTTGTTTAGTTATTGTGCTTACTCTTTTATACAAGATACCAAAAGAAATAACTACTTGTAATTTGTTTTTACCTGTATTCCATAGTGCGCCTATTTGGACTCCCAAAAAAAAAAAAAACAATGAGGACTAGTATTCTGTTTCGCTTGACTTACAGTCGTTCCAACCGCACAGGGCTGTTTTTTTTCTCAAAGTTCGTTTTTTTTTTTTTTTTTTATAAGAGATAAGATGGCTACTCGTTTTTATTATGAAGACGGTCAAGGTAGAATCTGGTTGATGAGCAAGGAAACGATGCTATGGACTGGGTTGGGGAAGTCACCCCTTTCCATTTAAAAACTTTAACTCGTATAAGAAATTACTGTGAAAAGCAAGAAGATGAACAGTTATCGTCTCAAGAGGACCTAAAAAATCTTGATATTGATATGGAAGATGTTATAGCCACAGTTAAAAAGCAGACAAAGGGTTATTAAAGATATTCTAATGAGCAAAAGCTTCTATTTGTGTATTATAACCGAATCAAGCTATTCAATGCAGGTAAATCCGGGAACTTAGCAGGCGGTATAAGCGAGCGAACAGTTCAAAAATGGGCCAAAAACCTCAAGGAGGACAAAGACTGGAATATTTTTGAGAAGCAGACCAATTTGGTCAATAGACCAAAATCACAATTAGATGATAGGCAAAAGCTATCTTCTCGACTTTTACGACAACTGGCCACAGGCACGAGTTGTTGATGCAATGGACTCCCTCACAGAAAAATTCTCTGATCTTAGTGTGAAGAAGAACGCTGTTCATAACTTTCTGAAAACTGAGTGCAATCTTTCCTTCAAAAAGCTGACAACTCAACCAGCTGCTAGAAATAGTCCAACCAAAATTCAAGATCGCAAGGATTGGGTTATTAAGTGGAGTGCAACGGAGATGAACTATTTGGAAAATTGTGTTTTTGTTAATGAGTCCGGGTTTAATAACAACAGAGGCCACCTAATGGGTAGTCATTGAAAAAAAAGCCAGTTGTTACAGACAATCCTACCGGCAGAGCTGTTTCTCACACTGTATTAGGTGCTATCACGACAAAGTTTGTTTCAAAACGAATCAAAATTGACTTCAGTAATCGTAAAAGAAAAGCACTAGCTCAAAAGAAAAAGCCAACTTCAAAAAGTACTGTCACTGGTCAATATTTGAAGTTTCTTGAAAAAACCATGGATCAGATGGATTGTTTTCCCGAGCTAAAAGGCTATTTTATTGAAATGAATAATGTACCCATTCATACAGCGGGCCAGATTGATGAAATGATAATTGAAAAAGGGTACGGGAGTATATACCTTCCTCCTTACTCTCCTAAACTTAATCCAATAGAGCAATTTTAGTCAATTGTCAACAATAAAGTCAAGCGAAGTTCGTTCGAAGCTACTGAGGGTTTAGCTACTCAGTATTGCTGAAGCTTGTAATTGTGTTCCTCCTAAACACCTACAAGCAGTTGCTCAGCATTCTGTTAATTGTTTTGAGATTTGCTTACGTGGTGAACCATTATAAACATTGTTCATTTCGATTAAAGAAAAGGTTTTGGCTACAGTCAAACCTATGGAATTTGGCGTTTTCTCAAAAATAAATGGCGGAAAGACAAAAATAAATGTCGGAATTAGAAAAATAAATGTCATGAGTTTAAATTGTTTTTGTCCACTTTGGGTTAAAACAGTTGTCGGAACTAGCTAACTAAAATTAACTGGAAGATTGTGCCTAATTTGTCGCATATCTTCTACACCTGGTTTTGTCCCTCTCTCTTCCTAATAAAATATAACATAATGATGAATACTTTTTTTTATGAAGATGGACAGGAAAACATTTTTAATGAAGGAGAAAAAGTTTACGATCCGATGGAGGATGTTTTAACATATGTCGATGATCCCGTTACGGAAAATTAAAAGTAAAGGTTACAAAGTCATGTATCTACCTCCTTATTCACCTGAATTGAACCCCATTGAACAATTTTGGGCAATATTTAAAGGGAAAATGAAGCATGGTCGGCTTATGAGTGAAGAAAATTTATCTAGTAGGATTGGCGAGGCCTGTAATGATGTACTCACCAGTGATCTTTATAGCTTTTGCAGTCGCTCTAAACGCCAAATCATGAAATGCTATAATAAAACACCGTTCTAATCTGCACATGTTCCTTTTTTATTTTTTTAAACGACAAACGTCTATGAATATCTCTTTGGTCGTAGTCGTGTGCGTAGTCGTAGTCGTAGTCACACAGCCGTAGTCGTAGTCGTAGTCGTGTGCGTAGTCGTGTGTGTAGTCGTAGTCGTGTGTGTAGTCGTAGTCGTAGTCGTGTGCGTAGTCGTAGTCGTAGTCACACAGCCGTAGTCGTAGTCGTAATATTCAAAATCATTGCTTTTTTCTCAACAGTCTACAAAGGTTACATAATGTCTGATGAAGGTATTGATTTCGCTTTGGTAGATGCACTGTTCAACTAACTTTTATCTTTCAAGATACAAGCTCACTTCGTTTGCCTTTAAGCTGGAAACCAGGCTCAGATTTGATGAGCAAGCTATTATTTAACGATCCCATGATCATGAATTTGGTTGTAAAATCACTACTAGGTATTTATATTTGAAATATAAATGTACTAGTTCTTAACACACACGTTGCAATGTAGGCACAGACGTCCCAGAAGATATTTATACGGTAGCACCAAACGAGTGGTCTGATGATTTTAATAGTACATTCATAGTATACATCTCACAAAATGAAAGTTCTAGCAGATTTACACCTATAGTCATTAATATTCGAGAAGTTTTTGATTCTGATTCGATGTCAGATACAATTCTGTTTTCAACACTTGTTTATGAAAGATATAAGATTTCTCCAATCGTTTTGATCATTCCTTCCACGTCCATCAATAGAGAAGAATTTAGGCATTAGTGAAGACGCATTTTTAATACCACTTAAATGTACGTTTTGGGCGCACAAGTGTTTTTTGTTCTCTCCTTCTGGTATTAGCAGCGCAGATGACAGATCCACACCTACATCGTTAGTTGCATTATGTCAGTTTATCTCAAGCCCCAGTAAAACTTTTTCCCTATATGAGGCTCAACCTCATAATATTTGCTTTACTTGCGAAGCAAAGAGTAATGTTTAAGAACGGTAGCTTTTATTTTTAATAATAAATATTTTATATTTTGTTTCTTCTTTGGTAATGCCAATAGGAAGTCTTTAGATTGTGAGATGAAGAGTATGACTTGAAATAACCTTCTACTTTTCCTTTATCGAAAATTCGTTTCCAGTTTTTATTTTTTCCGACTGTGCTGTTGGATTCAGTGAATAAGATATCTTGCTCAGTGTATTTGTTGTCTTTGATTTCTCCTTGGTCTGAATCTGCTGTCAGAAATTCATTTTTCTGACTTATTAATTCCAAACTTTCGTTTACACATTCTTTTATTTTCTTGACAGCGAGATTTCTTGTGTCCTTATCTTCGTCTTCAACATGTTCAAGTTGTCTTTTTATCTTCTCAAGAACTAATTGCATGGATTCTACAGATTTGCTTTTCGGCAGTAAGTCTTTCATTACTAAACCTTTGGAAGTTTGATAAAGAAGTTTTACTGTAGGATCAAGTTGATACTCTAATGAATCCAAAGACAAACTTCCTGCAATAAGATAATAGCCTAAAGCGACAATAGGTTCCATGGGCGATCGACTTAAGAATTTATCTATTGAGCTTTGTGAGATTAAAAGGCAATCCTTAGCCCAGAATTTAGATTCAATTTTTAAGAATGGGCTTTCATCACCGCAAGAAAACTCTTTCTCTATATCAACGCTTAAAAATCCTTTGATTGCAAAGATAAGGACGATTGGGTAAGCTTTATATCGACAATATGCTGATAGTGAATAGCCTATGACTCTGTTCATAAAATCACGACTGACTTTATCTTGAAATTCGATTATAATGGGTGGCCTTAACTCATAAGCCGACCATGCTTCATTTTCCCTTTAAATATTGCCCAAAATTGTTCAATGGGGTTCAATTCAGGTGAATAAGGAGGTAGATACATGACTTTGTAACCTTTACTTTTAATTTTCCGTAACGGGATCATCGACATATGTTAAAACATCCTCCATCGGATCGTAAACTTTTTCTCCTTCATTAAAAATGTTTTCCTGTCCATCTTCATAAAAAAAAGTATTCATCATTATGTTATATTTTATTAGGAAGAGAGAGGGACAAAACCAGGTGTAGAAGATATGCGACAAATTAGGCACAATCTTCCAGTTAATTTTAGTTAGCTAGTTCCGACAACTGTTTTAACCCAAAGTGGACAAAAACAATTTAAACTCATGACATTTATTTTTCTAATTCCGACATTTAT
>JNEK01003002.1:0-35088 GCA_000697295.1 Mucor indicus B7402
AATAATTATTTGTTTTTCCGAAGAAACATTATACAAGTATAAATAAGGCCCTTCCTCATTCATCTCTTCTTTTTTTTTTTTTTTTTTTTTTTTTTTTTTTTTTTTTTTTTTTTTTTTAAAATTTTTTTTTTTTTTTTTTTTTTTTTTTTTTTTTTTTTTTTTTTTTTTTTTTTTTTCATCTTTCTTTCTATATTATGATTACTATGAAAAGGCTTAACGAAGAAGGTGAAGCAAATTTATCATGTATAAACCTACTGAGTTGAAAATAATTCATGCTGTTTTTTATATTTATTATATAGTCGCCAATCCGCATGGTGCCGCGATAGAATCAAAGAAATTGGAAGTGGAAGGTCTGTCTATCAGTTTATCATTGAAATCAAATTATTCATCGTCTACAAAGTAAACTTGCTCATGTTACTATATTTCATATTTGTTTTGTACTAACAACTACATAAATAGCACAACAACAACTAAAAGTTCTGAATCAAACTTGCAATCTATTCTGTCACCTTCAACTTCTACTTGTCATATTACCTGTACTTGCTATCAATGCCAACGACGTAATAATGTCATTTCGAATCAATCTATCGCTTCCTTAAAGAAGTCTCCTTCACAGCCAGTCAGAAGAAAGACACCTAATTTGAAATTATACGAGAAATATATTCCAAGGCCAACTTATGCCCAGCAAGACAGTATCTATCGCTTTGAGACAGCACCATCACCCCATTATAACAGCAACAGTAATAAAACAAAGACACAAGAGCTCAAGCAGGACTTGACTCAATTCATAGAACAAAAGGATTCTTGGAAGGAGGAAGCATTAGGGGACGACATTTATACTTCGCTCGTGACGTTAAAGATTTTTGAAGAAAAGGGACACCACAGTAATGAAGGCTTATCCGACCTATTAGAGCAACGTACAAAAGAGCTAAAACAACTATCATTAAGGACGAACAACAGTGAAATCGTGACCGTAAAAGAAAAGAAATTATCACCTCCTCAAAAACCAGGCTGTATAACATTAAGTTATCGTGAAGGACCCAAACATGTACCTCTCACTTTCTTTCATACCATGAAGCTGAAGAATGAAGAAAAAAGGCTTTCTGCTTATCGTAAAATACATATCTATTAAAAAAAAAAAGGGGGGGGGGAGACATCATTAGACTCAATGGGTTTGTACATATAGGTACGGCATATCAGCATTGTATTCTTGCCAATAGTGGTCTAACAACATGGTTAAAAAGACCAAGAAGAGATTTAGTACGAGAAGAGCCAATGAAATGCGCGCCTATTTCTCGAAAATCAACTCTGAAACGGTCCTTGTTCATGCCACGCAGACAAAGGTCGGTCAACGAGGCAGAAGGAATACGTAAACGCTCAGTTGATATGATCAGTAGTCCTATTCATTTAATGGATCACTCTCAAATGAATACTGCCAGGGTGTCATTTGACTCTACTATCGAAATAGTTAAGCTCCCTGATGTAAATATAGGGTAATAGTGCGATTCAATCTCATGATGTATATATATAGGTACGAGATACGCAAACAATTCAACTGTCCTCACCAGATTCAGGGAAAATGACGAGACATAGGAAGGGCCGTATATTGTCGTCGTTAAGCAGAAGAACATCCAAAAGGTCTGGCAAGGTAATAGAAAATAAATCGCTATCATGGAGTTGCTTTTCATTATACGTATAGCAGGAAATAGGAAAGGATGAAGAGACTGTTTTGAATGAAATATGTAAATTATTACCGCAATTTGAAAAATCAAGTATTGTACCTTATGTTCAAGAAGCCAATTATGATTTCAAGATGGCGTTACAGCTATGCAAAACGGCTATTGTTTCTGGAAAACTCTTATAAAAAAAATTAACTATAGTTTTTATTCAATTATAATATTCATTTTATTACCTCCTTTACTTAATGATGTTTCATGAAGAGGAGGGGGGGGGGAAGGGAAGTCTCGTTCTACTTACAATAGAATAGTCATATTATAAATATCTTTATTAAAAGATTATGGAGTGGTTTGTGTAATGAGATTAATATACATTTGCCTCTCACAGATGATGTGAACGTAAAAAACTGATTAGAAGTCTTTTGTCAAAGTTTAATGCTATTTTGAAGTTCTGCAGCTCAAGTAGTGTAAAGGATCTTTTTACGCAATATCAAGGCAAGCAGAGGACCTTTTAATGTGCTGAAGTGTCGTCAATACCATTGTTCAAACAAAGGAAGCTTTCCTAAAACAAGAATCGACTTTGCAAACACGATTTTTCACAAGAGATTTTAGATCCGTAATATATGCCTAAACTTCCATTTTCAGTTGTCCAAAAAAGGTAAACTGGACATCTGAACATTAAATTTTTACACTTCCAGAAAAGCGTTAAAGTGTAACTTTATTAGCTTATCAAAGCTTTTACATGAATATACCGCTTATTTGGTTTTCTCTTGTATTATATCCTGGTGCTATTTTTTCCTGTCCAAATTTCAAATAGTTATTCCGAATTTAAATTGATTTGTAATCTGTTTTATATATATATATATATATATATATATATATATGTAATAAGATAATTTATTATTTGACTCCTTTCTAATAATGATGCTTTGTTGGGTGGGTTTTGGGGGGGGTTATATGGTTTATCGCTTGATTAAATTGAGGAATTCTTCTCTTGTTCTTGGGCTGCTTCTAAACACACCTAACATACAACTTGTAATGGTTGAACTACCAGGTTTCTAATATAGTATTTTTTAGATAAATTACACAGACTTTTTTTTTTTTTTATTGTTTTATTACCTGTACACCTCTATTGTGTCAAGGGGTGGGAAAATATCATCATTTCTCACAATTAGAAAATTTGACACTTTTTTTTTGCACTTAAAATTATCCTTACCTTGAACACATACACAGATGTGAACACTCCATTACAACAGCTACACCTTGAGGTTGAAGAATTTCCATTAATGCAGTAGCAATTTGTTTAGTCATACGTTCTTGAACTTGTAATCTATTTCACCCGTAAGAAAAAACATGGTTTGACAGGAGAAGCCGTCTTTGTTTACCTTCTAGCAAACATTTCAGCAATACGGGCAAGCTTACTAAGTCCAACTACTCGTCTATTGGGGATATAAGCAATATGAATTTTACCCATAAATGGGACCATATGGTGTTCACATAATGAAAACACATCGACGTCTCTCACAAGCACCATTTCATCATGATCTAAAAGAAGTGTCAGTTACAGCACAGTATTGTAATTCCCCTTTCTTATATTTTACCTTCTTCAAACACTGCATCATTTATCACCTCTAATATTACGAATAAGTAAGGGTGAGAGATAACATGCACTTAAAGACACTTTACCATTGATATTTTTTTCATATCCTTGTGTAAAGAACATCAATGCTTTTGCATAACGGTCAGGGGTCTTTAACAATCCCTCTCTTTCAGGGTCTTCACCAATACAAGTCAATATAGTTTTGACAGCTTCTGCCATCTTCTTTTCTCTTTCTTGTCTTTGTTCAGGAGTCTCATCTCGACGTTCACGAGCGCCCAAACCTGTTCTCTCCTCTCAATCAATAACTTGAATTGAAACAGATTCTATTTCCAAAAACTTACTAGGGAAACTCATGCCATCATCTTCTACAGGTGTTGCTACACGGGATCTATTAATATCTTCCATTGAAAATAAAAGAGAGAAAAAAAATAAAAAGTTACTGAATTTCAATGGGGTGTTTATCGCTCAAAAAAAAAAAAAAAAAAAAGATCAGTGACTGTTATATCTAAGTTTGACAGAGTGATGATTGGTCATTAAAGTGAAGTTTCGCACGTTCCAATTGGATCAAAAATTATAAAATCAAGATTTAGAAGATTTGATTTCTGTCATTGAATTTTTTATTTAAATGCATTTTCCTACTACTATAGTTGGAGAAGAGCTAGTGACATTGTGCATCAGCCCAGGAGAGAAACAAAAGAAAACCGAGTTTTGGGAATAGAAACAATGCTACCAAATATAAACAATGGCTCAGCCAACAACACTGATGATCACAAATCCCATATTCATTTTGTTTGATTATTTGCGCATTTTCAAACTGTATTTATATTTAGATAAGCGTTTTCTTATAAGGCATCCAGACAATGCAACTCGTTCATTTCCATATAGGTTCAAAGCGGCTGTTGAAACTTTAAAAAGATGACAAATGCGCATTGGACATACAATGGTAAATTCTAGGGGACCACCAGAAAGGCCATCATTCAAATAACCAACAAAGAGCACGTTCAAGACCCTTATTGTTTTGAGCATTCAGACCAATGAAAAAAAAAAAAAAAAAAAAAAAAAAAAAAAAAAGCATTGGCTCCGTCAAGTGTATCAGAGAAAAGTACTCCTTTTTCTAAAAAAGGAAAATACGCATACATAAAAACATCAGCTCTGACATTGGAAATTAAAGAAGGAGTGGGATTTTGTTTGTCTCCTACAACATTATCACCACTCTCTGAGTAATCATATAATGACCGTGAATTACTATACAAACATAGGCTAGATAAGATACAATATTAAAAAAAAAGATAAGCTTCTTAAAGCGTATAAATTCAAACAACTCTTGTCACTCATCTCATTTAGGCAGACCTTTTCTGTCAATTTGAGATTGAGTTATGCAGGTTGGCATGAGACCATAGCAAGCAAGTATACCAGTCCATTATAATCCAAAAGATGTCAACTATTCAAGCACTCCCGGAAGAAGTTATACCAATGATTTCCAAACAGGTTGACCAAAATAAAACGTTATTAAACTGTGCTTATGTCAAGAAAGTTGCCATATCATACTGGTAAAGCACTTTTAAAGACACCTTTTTAGTCAACATGTTCACACTTGGAGAAGTACTTGACAGGAGATATATAATATATATATATATAAAAGAGAAGCGAGCTTCAATGCTGAGACACATCAGTACGAAAAGCAAGAAGAAAAGGTACATCGTAAATCAAGAAATAATGTTTAGTAGAGTACATCAAAGACTTGGTTGAATCTTCAACATAAAGTGGCTATGGTCGCTTTAGGTATTCTAAACAAGGTGTAGCAAACAAAAGACTATAGTTACTTGAATGACTCTGTTCACTTGTTTTAATTAGGTAATCCGATTGATCTTTTTTATAAATACACTGCTTTGTTCATTTTTTATTATACCATAACGAACATATAGTATGCGGTAGAGAAAATGCAATCTTTTTTTTTTTTTTTTTTTTTTTGTTTCTATGTCTTTGTCTCGGCTATTCGCCATGCTTTTTCCAATTGATTTAATTCGTTTGCGTATTCAGGGCTCGGTAATGAAGTAGTTTGCCAATCTGATTCCAAAAAGCTACTGACACGGCCGTGCACCTTTCCTTCCATTTTCATAAGCTCAGAAATAAACCCAATATTGGGCGACATATTAGGTCTTGCTTTGATTACATGACGGTATGCTCTTTTCAGGGTCCAGCGTTCTGAAGTAACCAAGTAAGCCAGGATAGCAGTGATTGAGCGTGATTTACCAGCCTTACAATGTACATAAATAGGCTCATGATTCTTTTTTGCTTCCTCTAAATAAAGAAAGAGGTTTACTAAACTATTTATAAATGTGGCATTCTTTTTACCTATAAATTGGACAGCTTCCATCATCACCAATTCAATGTTTTTCATTTCTAAAGTGTCACGGGCAGATATCTTATGGTAGATAATGGTATGTTTAGATAACCCTTCATCTTCGCATTCTTCTGCCATATTTAAAACACGTTTTATTTGACGATGCTGCAACAACTGTTCCGCTTGTTCTTGCGTTTCTATTTCTGGCCCAACATATAAAAAGCTTGGAATAATTTCTGATATAGTAAAGGTATAATCCGTTTCTGTTCGAGGCGATATTTCTTCTGCCATTGTTTCGTCATCTTCTTTGAGCTGATTTAATGTAGTCTGAGAACCCGATCTATTGTTGTTTTGATCTTTACATTCTTCTTCTTTCTCTGGCGGCTGTTGAATTAATGGCAAGTGAGATGAGCTTTTATTATCCGTGATTTGCTGGGATCTTCGTTTTGCTCTACGCGCCAGCGCGTTGGCATTGTTAACACGAGCAGCTTGTGTATCCAAACTAAAGAGGCTAGTTCTCTTTTCATTTCGGGATTCGCCCATGGTATAACTGATAGAACGTCTCGGTATATTGTTGTTGAGCTTCAAAGTGCCTGCACTCAAAGACGATGTTGAAGGGTTGGGTAAGGACGTCAAATTCATTTGAGAGGACTCGAGCCAATCCCCGAACTGATCGCTAAAAGTCTGAAAGCCACCACATAAATAATGCACCTTGCCTTCATTCTTCTTATCCGAACCAATGACTCTTTCTAGCACGTTTAATAGTGTCCATGCTTGGGAGGTTTGGTCATCTTCTGACATGTCTTGGTCATAAACGACCCAAATGAGAGACTTTCTTTTTCTTGTTTTTTGCTCTGCTTCGACTGCCTTTTGCTCCAAGATTGTAGTGAAAGTATTGGGTGTTTTTTTGACTTTTTTGTTTGAATAGATTTCTCGGCCTTCGAAAGTCGTGATGAAATTTTCAAGATTAAAGTTTGAAACCGTGCCTCGTTGATAACGCTTAATCAACAATGATGGAAGATTGACATTTAAGGAACCGCGTATTCTCCTTTTTTGGTATTCCAGTAAATTACGCACATCAATAAGGATTAAGTTGTTGCCTACACCTTCTTGTTCGGCTCTGAGTAGCTCAGCAAGTTCGTCAGGTTCAAGAGGGTCTGCCTCTCTTTCTACAGTTTTTGCGTGTGATTCAGAGTGAGCTCGGCTTAAAGACTGTCGTTGAATTTGAGGAACAGTTAATTGCTGGTGACTAATTGATCTATGAGGAACAAGGATGGGAGGGTGTGAACTGCCTAATTTTGCAAGCAATTCTAAAGTATTATCTTGAGAGTTCATGACCTTATCTAATTTAGCAAGTTGTTCTGGATCAAGGCGTAAATCTGCTTTAGAAAGTCTTCTGTTGTTTGTTGATTGAGAAGGTAAATGACCAAAAGTAAATGAATGACGGTTAGCATCCTGAATGGATATCAAATGATGTCTACGGCGTCTTTGTTCAGCCGAGTGTCTTTTTCTCTGTTTGATTGTATTGTTTTTTCGCTTTGGTATAACAGGTTCAGTTGTAGTAGTAGGTTTAATAGTAGCTTTAATGTTTGGTAAAGAAACAGATGTTCTTGGTTGATTAATTGCTGTTGTGTTTTGAGGTTGAACATTTCTCTTTTTATTTGAAGCGAAATTAGGGAATCTTTTGAAAAAACTGTTTGCTAAACTCGATTTTGTTTTTTCAAATGTGGAGATTGTTGTTGATTTTGATTTACTTCTATAACGATCGAATATCATGATTATTGTTACTAGTAGAAAGAGGTTTAAAAATAAATAAATAAATAAAAAGAAGTGAGTTATAATTATTACTGCTTTTTTTTCTAATAGTGAGACATGTAAATAAAGAAGTTATATATTGCGTGTGTATGTTGGTTGCCCTCGTCTCCTTTTTCTTTTTTTTTTTTTTTCTTTACGGCCACGTTTCATTAAACAACCGATGCTCCGCTTACAGGATTTTACTCTAAAAATAGAAGATGGTATTTTATATCTGGACGAATCAAATTAATTTTTATACATTTAGCTTACCCTTTTTGGACAAAGAAAGATATAATTTAGATTAAAAAGGAAAATTAGTTTGGAATGAAAATATTAATTGTTTGTTTGCCTGTAACAATCCAAATCCTTAAGAAAAGGGAAGTCGTGTTTAATATGGCGGTTGATTTTTCTTTGATGAAAGTGCATATGGTCCACTCTCTCCTGACCAGATGGATTTAGATATCGTTATCATGTTGTTGGCTGCGTTTGAGTCTCGCCGGCCACACTTTGGAGCGCTTTTTACAACTTACACCTCGAAGCGTTTTCAATCAGAGGCTTCAAGTTTTAGAGATGTTATACCTGTCAATTGTAAGTACAATTAACTGACTTTCAGCTTTACGTTTATTTAATGTTTCAAAAAGTTTGCCAACAGCACCATTTCTATGCTCTTTCAACTTGACCAAATCTTTTTCAAACATCCCGCTTCCAAAGACAGTAACAAGGGCTTTTTTCTGTTCTTGAGAAACATTTTTTAACAATAGTAATGCTAGCTAGTTACTTCTTGCAAGCTTTCTATAAAGTTTCAGAGTTATTATTCCTTGTCTTTCCCTCTTCTCTTTATTTTTCTCCATACTCCTCTCATTTTTTATTTTTTTATGGCCATTTCGTCTTGTTATATTTGATTCCGCCAGTTACCAGCCTCTTAGCCCTTCTCTTCTCTTGTTCATCATAAGCAAAGTTCAATTGGGCTCGTAATAATAGCTATAATGCGTTGCTGTAGAGGTCTATTACACGTGGCTCCCAATCTAAACCTTCAGGTTTCTTGAGAAATACCTTTAGTAAAGCTTTTTTTAAGCACTCTACTGACTTTTATCTTTTGGTAGCTCACGATGGCTCCTGAAAAAAAAATGCAAAAGTTCCATTTTACTATTGTTTGGCGTAAAGCCCACCAATTAGATTGGCAGTCACTGGGAGCTATATAAAAAAACTTTTTTTTTTATACACACTAACACAAGTTATTTTTTCCAGTAAAATGCAAAGCTCTTTGAGTTGGATGCCAGTTGAACAAGACACACACGCGCTTCATTATGGTTGGGTTTTTTGGTTTATGCACAGAGCTCCTGGAGAACGAATTACTGATTATGAAGCTGCCATGAAGAAAGTTGCCACATTTAACACAGTGTGTATATAAAGCCCGCAAACCACAGAAAGGGAATGATAACTTATACATGTTTATATAGATTGAAGAGTTTTGGGCTGTATATAGTCATCTTCGACGACCAAGCGAGTTACCCAATATTAGTGACTATCATTTGTTTAAAGAGGGTGTCAGACCTGTTTGGGAGGCAAGTATTTTACGACGTGCCTGTAAAAAGGGTGGGATCGAGTGTATATTTATGGTATGCATAGGACTCAGCAAATATTAATGGAGGTAAATGGATTGTACGAGTGAAAAAGGGCCTAGCTAGTAGATATTGGGAATCGTTAATTTTGGCAATCGTTGGAGATCAATTCGATGTAAAGGACGAGATTTGTGGCGCTGTATTATCTATAAGAGGCTCAGAAGGCATCATTTCTGTTTGGAATAAAACTTCTTCCAACTCGAAAATTACCCTTCAAATTAGGTAAAAACAGTGAAATTGATGTCAAAATACAAACTGACAACATTTCAATGATAGAGATACAATAAAGAAACACTTAAATCTGCCAGCAGATACAATCATGGAATACAAAACCAATAACGACGCTCTCAAAGATAAATCAAGTTTCCGTAATACCGACGTGTTCCGATGAATGATGTTAACTTTGCTTGTCTAATTAAAGAAAAGTATTATAATAATATATAGAACTTTATACATTCCCCTTGTATTTCGTGATCACTACAATTCAGAAAGTTCTAGCTGATCATAATAAAATTAGTTGTATTTCATGCTGCTGTAATATACAAGCATTTCCGCTTGTTACCATAAGTAGTTCGATCAACCTTTCATCAAAATCAAAAGCTTCTGTGAATTAAAGCCTGAATTATTGAGTGGAGAACAAGCGTGATCTTGTCAAAAGACTTTTATGTAATATAGTCATGCTACATTGTTAGTCTTGAATTCCAAGCGCAAGTCACTGGAAGAAAGCTCAGGATTTGTAAAAGAACCAAAATCTTTATTTTGCATGCATTCAATATTATCAAGTCACAATAGGTACAAGTTCCAAATTTCAAATGGTGTTTTCTGCCCTTTATTATTTTTTTTAAAAACATAATGAGCGATGACGAGTTGTCTATTTCATTTGCTTCTAGTATGGGTATTAAGGACATCAAAGACGAGTGCTTGAATAATTCAAACTTTTATTCTGATTTGGACGAACTCGAAAAGTCTGTAGACGTTGAATTTGATGAGTACATCCGAAAGTCTCGAAACTTTGCCTTTAAAAGTCAAGCAACGAGTTCTAAATCAATTGAACAAATGAAGCAGAATATTAATAACTGGAAACAGTACTTGAACAATAGTAAAAAAAAAAAAAACCAATTGTATTTAAATACAATTTTATATGCTTTAACACCCTGTATTTTGAGTTTAGAATCTGACAATAGACCAACTTCTCCTGGCGAATATTTTGGCGCAAGATCTTTGCCTTTAGACTCTCTACCTAGTGTTTGGCAACAAAGATCTCACGACTCGGATCACAGAGACGCAGAGAAAAGTAGCATGTACGAAAATGAAAGTCTAGCAGAGGAAAATGAAATAGAAGAAGAGTCTATAATGGTAATTTATAAATACTCCAGCTTTTACTTTATATTAACCATAGCTATAGTCAACAAGCAAGAGCATTGATGAAAAACCGAAAACCGAAATACAGAAGCTATTAAATGCAAGATTTGTAAGTTATATTGAGGGAAGAATTCATAGTTTAATTGAATATGCCTTTGTAGAAATCACTACCAAAATCAATACAAGTGTTCGCCGACAATCATACAAATTATACCCAGAGTCAGAATTCTGAAAACATGCTAAAGCAGGCTCAGAAAACACCATCAACAACTTCACATGGAGTGCGCTCATTTACAAACAGCAGTATACATAGCGCAAATACCCCTTCTTATATAATAGAACCCCCTTCGCCGCTGCATTTTCTTTGCGAACTATCATCAGTGGCAATTTATGCAAAAATCATCCATATCAAAATAACAAATTTGGACCCTGACATCCCACGTGATTTCTCATTACTTTCTCGCAACAACCTGCTTGAATTTGAAGTTCAAGAAGGAACCCTACACGAAGTTGTGGAAGTAGGAGTCAAAATCAAATCCAGCGTACTGTTGCCCTACCAACGTCGACAGCTCGATGATGAACCTTGTCCTCTAAATGATGCGATATTGGTTCTTATAGACGATAAAGAGGTGAATTGGTTGACTGTTAATATCGACTTTATTTCATTGGAAGAAGAAGAGGATCAAAAAGAAGACGAGTTCGAAGAGGTCGTAAATGAAGAGTATTCTCCAATTGATGATAGGCCAAAATGTCGTTTCTGTGCCCTAGAAAAAGGCTATCCTTTGCATTGTCTATCATAAAATTTCCTTTTTTTTTTTTTTTTTTTACTACTATTTATTCTTTCTTTTTTTTATACAAGTGTTTGGGGGGGTGAGCTGTTTACAAAAAAGATCTACCAAGAAGATTTCTTGACACCGGGAAGTTCACCATTTAAAGCCTTTAAACGAAATTGGAATCTACATAATTTGAATTCACGGAGAATACCACTGCCATGTCCAGTAGCCACACAACGGTTATGAATATAAGTAGGTGATGTGTTTTTGGGCATAGCGTTTAATTGAAGTTGAGCTTGGTGTCGAACACGGGCAGGTAAAGTTTCATTTCTAGTAATGTATTTGAAGGCTTGTCGGGTAACTTCGTTATTGGCAACTGCTTGACGAGCTTTAATGTCACGGAGTATACGGCTTCTCATCTTTGAATAAGTCAAAAAAAATAAACTGTAGAAGGGGTTTCTAAAAAAAATACAAGGACAAGGGGAAAAATCCAAAAAAAAAAAAAAAAATGAAAGGAAGGTCACGCCCAATTTCATCCAATTAAATTCAAGTATACAAGAACTGTCAAAGCTCATCTCAGGCAGCGCGCAAAGTATTTTCAAATAGGTTTTCAAGTAAAAGAAAGGCTCCTTTCAATGCAAATAAGCAAAAACCTGTTAAGAAAAGACGAAAAAACCTAATGGAGGTCAAAAAATCAACCGCGTCATAGAGCCCTCGTATAAATTATATTCACTCCTTAATGAAATCATACTGTTCATATACGACGTAGATACAATTAAAAGAAAACTAAATATTTATAAATATATGGTTTTAGCCTGCTGTAATGGCACTATAAACTTCTAGACATACTTTGATTATTACTCGAATCGCAACGACTCACTTCTTTTACAAGTTATATGACCCTCTGTTACTAGTAATTATAAAGAGTTACTGTACGAAGAATTGTGATACTTTTGCTGTAGTTTCTGCATATTCAAAAATAAGGAAATTAACCTTTCACTATTAAACAATAACAAAAAGCAAACCGACGACATTATTATGCTTACACTTACTGCTTGAGGTGGTGGCTTACAATTCTAACTCAGTCAAATACTGTATGCTGTGCTTCACAGATGAATAATTTATTTCTCTCTAACTTTTTTTCTTCTATTTTTTTTTTTTTTTTTAACTCATTGTGATGGAATCCAGAGAAAATAGAAAAACTCCCAGACCTCCAAAGGTAATCAGCACATATCCACATTATGGTTATGTTACTCATTATATATAGGTCAAAAACAAAAGTGCTGCTCCCGTTCAAATTACAGCTGAACAAATTTTACGTGAAGCCCATGATCGTCGTCTCGAACCTACACACAGCATTCCTCAACAAAAGATTGCCGATTTGGAAGAACTTGCTGAATTCCGTCAGCGCAAGCGTAAAGAATTTGAAGATAACATTCGTAAAAACCGTCTCAACATTAGTAATTGGATCAAATATGCCAATTGGGAAGAAAGCCAGATGGAATTCCAGCGTGCACGATCCGTGTTTGAACGTGCATTGGATGTCGAGTGGCGTAATAATGCTATTTGGCTGCGTTATGTCGACATGGAATTGAAGAACAAAAGTATAATGCATGCTCGTAATTTACTTGATCGCGCTACCACATTGTTGCCTCGCGTCGATCAATTCTGGTACAAATATACGTACATGGAAGAAACATTGGGCGAAGTTCCCAAGGCTAGAAATGTATTTGAGCGTTGGATGAAATGGGAACCTACAGAGGCAGCTTGGATGGCTTACATTAAAATGGAATTACGTTACAGCGAACTTGAACGAGCTCGTGCCATTTATGAACGCTTTGTCAGTATACATCCAGAACCTGCCAATTGGATTAAATGGGCTCGATTTGAAGAAGAAAATAACAATCTCAACAAGTGTCGAGAAATTTATACGGCTGGTTTAGAATTCCTCGGTGAAGAAAAGTTGGATCAAAAGCTTTTAGTTGCATTTGCTAAATTCGAAATTAAATTGAAAGAGGTAAAAAACAAAGCACACTGTCTTTGCTCTTATTTAACTTTTTATTGTAGTTTGAAAGAGCTCGTGTGATTTTCAAGTACGGCTTGGATCGTCTTCCTAAATCCAAATCACAATCTTTATACAATCAGTATACCAACTTTGAAAAACAATACGGTAATAAGGCTGGTATTGAGGACGTTGTTATTGGTAAGAGACGTGTGCAATACGAACAAGAAATTGAAGAAAATCCCAAGAATTACGATATTTGGTTTGATTATGTCAAATTGGAAGAATCAGCGGGCGACCCTACTCGTGTCCGAGATGTTTACGAACGTGCCATTGCTCAAATACCACCTGCAGAAGAAAAGAGATTTTGGAGACGCTATATCTACCTTTGGATTAATTATGCACTTTATGAGGAGCTCGAAAACAACGACGTTGAACGTACACGCGAGATTTACGAACAGTGTATTCAGTTGATACCACACAAAAAGTTTACATTTGCTAAAATTTGGCTCCTTTATGCCCAATTTGAAATTAGACAGATGGATTTGACAAAGGCGAGAAAGTTGCTGGGTAGAGCTATTGGCCAATGCCCTAAGAACAAACTCTTTAAGGGTTATATTGATTTGGAATTCCAATTGAGAGAGTTTGACCGTTGCCGTACAATCTATACAAAATATCTCGAATATGACCCCTCCAACTGCTCTGCATGGATTCAGTTTGCTGAATTGGAAAAGAATGTGCTTGATGAAGTGGAAAGAAGTCGTGCCATTTATGAATTGGGTGTATCTCAAGAGAACCTCAACATGCCTGAACTTTTATGGAAAGCCTATATTGACTTTGAAGTGGGAGAAGAAGAATATGAAAAGACAAGAGACCTTTATTATAGATTACTGGAACGCACTGAACATGTTAAGGTGTATATTAGTTTTGCACAATTTGAATTATCTATACCTTATGAAGACGGTAATGATGAAGGTGTGCGACGTGCACGTAAGATATTCGATACAGCTTATGATAAGATGAAGAAGAACGATCTCAAGGAAGAGGTAAGCAAAATGAAGAAAATGCGTTATATGGCTCTTTATTTATTACTGTTATCATTAGCGTGTACTATTGCTTGAAGCCTGGAAAGACTTTGAAGAGAATTATGGCGATGATGATACCAAAGAAGCAGTTCAAAAGAAAATGCCCAAGGTTGTCAAGAAGAGAAGAAGAGCAGCCGACTCAACAGATGATAACATTATTTGGGAAGAATACTTTGATTACATCTTCCCTGATGAAGAAGGTAACAAAGGCTTGCCTAAATTCTTACAGATGGCTCAAGCATGGCAAGCACGCAAAGCTCAAGAGCCTTAAAGCCTCCTTTTCTTTTCTTTTTTTTTTTAAACAAACCATAATAAAACGTATCAGTTTTTATGTATTCTTTGTTGATGCACCAACATCGAAGCTCTCGGAGTCAATGACAGCGACAGTAAAGTCTTTTTTTTTTTTTTTTTTCAACATATACCTACTATACTAATGTATTTTGATGGGACAACGATCATCCGAAAAAGAAAAATCCAGCGAATTTAAAATTGACTTTTTTTTCTTTTTCTTTCTTCCTTTTCTATATAACTACATATAATTATGTCTAAAGGACTGAATGCTTTGGTTGTGTTGTTTGGTTTAATTAGCAACTTGTATGGGCTATATGGCGTTGGGTTTGGTAAACCCATACCAGTCTTTGGTGGTTATTTCCAAGTGAGATATACGAAATAGTATATTATGCGTATATATAATAACAAAACCAAAAAAGTTTTTAACAATAGTAGGATTATTGGTAGCGACGCTCTCGTTCGTTGCGCGGTTGATAAATCTTGTAATAGGCTCATTTAATAGTAATGTATTCCACGTTATTCTTCTTAATACTCATGTATGTTATAGTTGTCTATGAATCTTTAAGCGCAATTGCTGCTCCAGTAAGTTGTAATTGAATTTACTTTAAAGTCAACGAGTTAAATTGTGTTGTTAGATTGAAGGGCTCATCAGCGTCATTTATTGGCCACTTGTGTTGTACGATAGAAGTCTTTTGGTTCCTGAAAATACTGTTTTTGATTTACCATTATTATTGGATATCTCATTACACCTTATTCCAGCTGTCGTATGTTGGATTGATTTAATGAAGTTTAATAAGGATTTCAAGAGAAAACCCGTTCATATTATTTGTATTTATCTCTTTGGGTTTGGTTATTATGTTTGGGTAAATACGTGTTATGAACATAATGGTTTCTGGCCATATCCTATCTTGGGCACGTTAACTGATACTCAAAGAATCTTGGTCTTTATTGTGTGTACTTGGGGTTGCTCTGGGCTTTATAAATTAAGTAAGTGCATATTATTCTCGCTGAAAGGGTCATATAAAATAATACTGTTGTAGTTGTAAAGGGTCATTCCATCATTCATCACCACAAAGAAAAGGAATTATAGTTAATATATAGGTATATATATAGAACTTGAATAAAGCACTGTACCTAATTTAGAAATACGTGACGCGTTAGATTTTTCACGCGTTCCTTTTTACTTTTTTTTTGTAACTCTTTCTAAAAATTTTTTCCCCTTTTACTCTTTTTTAATACAAAAAATACCATGTTACGCCGTACTCGTTCTAGCAGTCGTTTATCGTCTCCTTTATCAGACAAAGGAAATAAAGCAACAACTAAACCAGGTAGAATTTAACCCGTTCATCTCGATTTCAAAATTATTAAACAAACATATAGTTTCCAAGAGAAAAAGTAATGAAGATATTGAAAATTTACCATCTCCCCCACATACACCTATAAAACGCTCTAAACCAGAAACGCCACAGAATATCAGACACATTACAAAAGAATTTCAATATGCTCAATGTAAGACATTAACGTGGAATAAGTAAAAAAAAGAAATGTTAATTTTTTTTTGGCTTTTTAGTGAATTCTCCCACCAACCGTACAGTGTATTTGAAATCTAAAGAACAAACAACAAAAGGAAAAGAACAAAACCTTTATCAAAAAGCAAAGGCTATATTTAGACGTACAGCTTTACCTTCTCGTTTAGTGGGTCGTGGTGATGAAAGACAAACGCTTATTAACTTTTGGAAAGATCATGTATTGGACAACAAACCAGGATGTTTATATATTTCTGGTATGCCAGGCACAGGCAAAACAGCCATGTTGAACGAAACAATGCGTCGTATGGAAGATGCAGAAAGAGATTTACGTACTCATCGAGTGAAAACAGTGGTTATCAATTGCATGAGTGTTCGTGAACCCAAACAAATCTATCAAAAACTGATAGAAGAATTAAGTCCTACTGCAACTATTCAAGCTGATGTAGTTAAACAAGCAGAAAAGCTTATTAATGATAAGAAGAATATTCTCAAGTAAAGAAAAATGCCACAAAAAAGACTGATTGACTGAATTGTATTGTAGTGTTGTTATTTTAGATGAAATTGACTCTTTAATTACAAGAGAACAAGATGTTTTATACAAGATATTTGAATTGGCTTCTTTACCTACTTCTCGACTTGTGTTGATTGGTATTGCTAATGCTCTTGATTTAACAGACCGTATTTTACCCAGATTAAGAGCCAAGAATTGCGAACCACAATTGTTGAATTTTAACCCATATCAAGTGCATGAAATTAAAGAAATTATAAGAGATCGATTATTTTCACTTGTAGAAGATCCCAAGAATCCATTTGCACCTCCACCCAAACCAACAAATAGTACTACACCACCTCCATTAATAGCAGATCATGCTATTGAATTATGTGCACGTAAAGTAGCTCATTCTATGGGTGATTTGAGAACTGCCCTGGATATTTGTCGACAGGCGATTGAACTAGCAGAAATTGATCATAAGAAACGTAGTAATCAAGGTGCTGTTCTTGGAGAAAATGGAACAAGTACACCTGTGATTGAACCTAAAGTGACTGTAGTTCATGTGATGAAAGTGCTGAATATTGTTTTTGGTAATTCTACAAGTCAAAAACTCAAGCAATTAAATTTACAGCAAAAGATTGTACTTGGTGTTATGCTTGTTATTATTCGCCAATCTGGTAAAAAGGCACTTACAATTGGAAAGGTAAAAATCACGTCATCATTTTTATATATAGTTATTCATAGTTTAACTTCTTAGTTCCGAGAACAATACAGTACATTATGCTCTGATTCGTCGACTATGGTTTCAGCTGTATCCCGAACTGAATTGAATGATTTATTATCAGGATTAGAAACTTCTAGTATTATTGCATTGGGTAAAAGTAAAGAAGATAGAACACGAAAAATTCAAATCAATGTACAAGAAAGTGAAATTATGCAGATGATTCAAGATATGCCTATTTTAAAAGCATGGCTAGATGCTATCTTGGGCACCAACAACAATGCTTAAATAAACCTATGATTATCAGGAGACATTTTTCATCCAATGATATCTCTTTTTATTTCCTAAAATAGTAAGCTTTAATTATTATGCAAAAGAGAGGGTGTGGTGCTGGTCCAAACAAAAAAAAAAAAAATCATTTGACAAAATTACCTTGCATTAATAAATTGTTGTTGTTTCATCAAATATAAGCAATTCATTTTTATTTTTAGAGACGACTATGAACATATATATTGGCATAAAATGGGGAATAATGGATTTTGATTGGATGAAAATCAAAATGATAAAATATTATATATATATACAAATGGGGGGGGGGAAAGTTAATAGGGATTAAACCAACCTAATTGACTGAATACACTCCAGAGTGCACTTGTCTTATTTACATCAATGCGAACACATTTTTGAGCATCTGATTTTCTAAAGGTAGTATTCATTTTATCAAAGTCTTGAGCTGCTAGTATTAAGGAACGTCGACATTTCAAATATTGTTCAGGTGTAAGACGTAAAGTAGAAGCAATATTGACCTCACCAGGATGCAATTCTTGATAATAAGGTAAATGAGAGATTTTTAAAGGAGAACCTATCATTTATTTGTAAGTAAAATCATTGGTATTCTTTTTTGTAAAGTTTTTTTTTTTTTTTTTACCTTTCCAATTGACTTTGACAGGTTTTTGTTCAAATATTTTCATGTTTGGTATCCATTTAGGATCATTTTGAAATACAATATCATCAGGTATAGAGATATCTACACAATCGTAAGCAGCTGCGGCATCTGTTTTTGCCTTTTTAACATGACGTTCCGTGTTTAAAATGGATGAAGTACTAAAGATGGGCTGAATAGTGGCGGCGGCGGCGGAGGCTGAGATGCTTGCAGTTTGTGTTACTATAGAGTCCGACATTCTAGGTCTTTTTCTAGAAACTTTCTTGGGTAGAGATGTCAAGACCTTTTGTAAATCCATTGTAAAATAGCCTCGAGTAGTAGGAGGAAGTGATTTCTTTGGTGTTGATTTCTTCTTGTTATTCGTGTAACTGGGAGTCAAGTCCATAGCACGACTAAATCGACGGACATTGGATTTACGACGTAGATCATGGTCTATGGGTGACAATAATAAAAATTCTTGATCAATTGCATGAAACTCTTCATGAATAATATCTTTAGGAGTAACAGGTGGTGAAATAGGTACGTTTGAAATCATATTTTTTTTTTTTTTTTTGAGAGTGAAGAAAAAAAAAAGAAAGAAAAGAAAGAAAAACTACGCTTTATTTGATTTAATGCTAAAAATACACGTCTTATAAACATTTGCGCTTGTGACTATCTTTATGGAAACCGGGGCCTATTTTTGAAAACAACAACAGCAACAGATATTACACGTGGGATCGCCATCTCATTGTCAAATTAATTGAGTCTAGACCCTTTGTTGATGAATTACATATAAAACACATCCATAAAAACAGGGCGAATCTTTTGAGTTTGTTATAATTTTAGCTTTTACCGTAGATCCCTTCCATCCTATTTTAGTTGGACTCTTGGCAAAAAAAAAAAAAATTTTTTTTCGTGTTTCCTTCTATTCCGTTTTTATAAGCCTGGATCATACTATATATATAATTAATTATCTCTATTAAATGTCACTGCAGCGATAAAAATAATTACAGGTAACAGGTGACGTCAGAATAAAGAGATACCTTACCTAATTAACGTATCTTCTTCTTTTAAAAGTATAGCCCAAGGAATTGGATTAGGTAAAAAAAGTGGACAAGTACCTGTTACACTGAATGTATATATTGAAATTAATTATGTCATGCCCTTATAGCAGGGCCAAGTCAATTACAGTTTATTAGATATATTAAATAAATAAGAATTTTTAAGCATTCAAAAGTAACCATTGCTCGGGATCTTCTACTCCCACTAATTGTTCAATACATTTTTGAACTTCTTCTAATTCACAGGAAAATTTATAAGAGCACACTGCATAAGCACAGTAACTTGGAAATGAATCATTATCAAGCTTTTCAGGGCACTGACGAATAGTATCTGATAATTTTTGAGCTAGTCTCTCTCTTAGTTCTCCTGGGGATAACATAAATGGTGGTAATGCCATTTTTGAAACTAATGTAGATGATAATATCTTCATAATAGATAATATAGAAGCAAGCTATATATATATATGACACGTTATAAATACTGTGAATAACACATATTTATACAACTTACATATTCTAATCGTTCTTCTCTTATAACCTTAACAAGATTGTTTCTCCAAGCTTTATCTACCGATTTGGAAGCAAAGGCCATCGATTGCACCAAATCAGCCATGTTGTCAACCTTCTCAACAAGCTTTTGGTATACTTCAAATGGGAATTTGCCACGAAGAGGAGGCTCCATTTTAGATAATTTAAGGTAAGTTTGTTCGTCCGCAATCTGTCTTCGAATACCTAAAGCAAGTTTTCTAAACGCCTTCTTTTGTCGGTTCGTAGGTTCTCCAGCATTATCTTTGCTCAAGATAATATCAGTAGCTAAAATACCATATAATCGACTCAAATCACGTATAGTTTTTGATAATCGCTTTCTAAGCTCCACTCTTCCAGTGACAGGTCTAGGAAATAGAGAGAGAATAGCACATGCAGCAACACCAATAATAACAAGCAGCATACGCTATATGTGTATTTTTAGTATCAAGTAAAATAGTTCATTTAAAAATAGTTCATGTACCTTTCCAGCCACTACCTCAACTGAATCATAATTAGGAGTACCTCCAACCACATAACCATATTCAAAGCAAATGACTAAAATACAAGTAACTTGTACCATAACAGCAGCCATATTCAAGATATGGTCTGTAAAGAAGACATAATAACAAGGAAACATGGCGACGAAATTAACAACAGCTAAACCATAAGGATTTCCTCGTGATATCTCCCATACAATAATACCTAACACACCACCTATCACCGTACCAAGGACTCTCAAAATAACCCTACAGAAAGAAAAAATGAGCTTTCTCTCTCCTACTCTTTCTCTAATACATTACGTAAAAAAGAACATGCCAGTCATAGGGAACATCCAGATCATTAACGTAATCGTAGCCCACTGTCCTCTCCATTCAAAAAACCAACCAGCACTTTGAGGCAAATAGGCAGGCAGTGACAACAACACAAACCCACCTGCTGTCTTGAAACTAAACGCGACATCTAAGCTTCGACACCATCCAAAGAACTTGTAAACATAAAAAAAGAACTTTTCCAAAGCTGTTGTAGGCGCGTTTACATCTGGATCACGAGGATACACTTTACTATTACCACGCACCAACTGGATATCTTCTTGAAGTTCCAAAGCATCCGGTCTTGATATGGTTTGACTCAATGTCAATCCTGTACTTTCAGGGACAACGGCATCCACTTCATCCGCGGTCGTTGTGCCCATATTCGCATCGACGGCCATGGATCGAAAGTACTTGCGGAGGGGTAAGTGAGGCAACCATAATCGACGTCGTGTACGTTTCGCTTCAATCTCTTCCACACAAACGATGAGTTCACGTAAATGAAGCGCATGTTCGCGTAAATTGAAGCGGAACAAGTACATGGTTTGCAACAAACTGTTGAAACGAAGCTCGAAATCACGCGGCGAATCGCTCGATTCGACATAGATGAATTTGGAACGACGGGCTTTTAGATCGTATTTTTGAAGGACGGCATCGAGATGTTCGGATAAGCGCCTCATTTGGGATTCTTCTTCTTTGACGGGTTGACGGTAGTCAGATAAGAAGATGCGAGGGAAGGGCCATAAGAAAGTGCTTTTAAGGGAGCGTGGACGGCCTGAGAATTTACGAAGACGGTCGTTGCATTCGTTCAAGGCCATGACACACGTATCGGCGAGCTCTTGACTAACTGCACGCATCTCGGAAAGACCCTCGGTGAACTGTTTGCGTTGTTCGTTGTCAGAAGCCAGTGCAGTTGAGAAATTAGGAGGGTGGACGCCTGCTAAACGTTCGGTCTTCGTGATTAAACCAAGTCCAATACCGTGTAAAGGTGTACGCATGGATTTAACAAGTCGAGTGATGTCTTTGATGTCGTTTTGAGAGAGTCTGTTGAATAGGATTTCTTTTTGTACCTCGCGTTTGCAATCAATAAGTTTCAAAATACTGTTTTGTAAACGTGCATGTAATGAAGGAAGTGTGAGTGCTGTGGCGGATGGATTTTCAGATAGGAAAGCGTTGGTATGTTCTTGGAAGAAATTGTTGTATTCTTTAAGTGATTGACTTAATACCATCATGTATTTAGTCACACTATCATCTGGCCATATTAATACATCCACGAGAAAGCCAATAGCGGCAGATAAGGCAAGTGGTCTTAAAAACGTCCACTAGTGTATCTTGCATTAATACAAGTGTTATGTTGAATGATCTTTTAACTTACTATGAGGATTGGGGCGAAACCACGAATAACGGCAGATTGAGTTAAAACAAACTTTAATACAAAGCAGAAATTAGTAAGAAATTAGTAAGAATGTTACTCAGAGGCTTACAGCAATAATGATATTTGCAAAAATAGAAGCGAATAAAGCTAGATTATTACAAAAGGGAATAAGTCTACTTGTGGTTATGCTGTCTTCTCTTTTTTTTTACCTTGTGCAATTTTTACACGGATATAAGTTGTCCAAAATACACCTACAAGCATAAACACGGCTAAGATGGCACATGTTTGAGGCTGAATAGGCGAAAGATTTGCTGGATCACGAGCAAGGTTACCCAAGTACATGCCTAGATGTCAAAAATTATATTAAAAAACCACAATTTAATTTTTTGAGTTATCTATACCGAGAAAACACCACGCTGATCCTACAAGTGAACCAAGTAAACCATATACAGTTGCCTATAGAATTGATTCCTTAATATTTTTTTGTTATTTTGTAATGATTATACATTTTACCTCCGTTTGAACGCCTTAAAAAAAAAAAGAATTATGCATTAGTCATTGTTTATTATTCAGCAAATCAAAAAGAGGCTACTATACCTAATGGTCTTACGGGAAAGTAGAGTAAAGTACCGATAGGCACTAAAATACTTGCTGACCCAATCCAGTTTCTGCAAGTTGAATCAAATACGAAAATAGTGGATATCAAAATAGAGATTGATGCTTTTATAATAGCTCGAATAAGAGGTAAAGGTGGTATTTTGCTTTTTAGTCTTTGTAAAATAGACTTTTTAGATTCAGGTGGGTTGTTATTAACTAGTGTGTTCGTTTGTATTTCTTCTTCATGGACACTTTTCGTGCTCTGAAGGATATGAACTGTATCACTTTCATTTCTAGCTGTTATAGAAGAGCCCCCTGTCTTTTGATTAGTGAGCTCAATATCTTCCATTTATTTATTTAAAAGAAAAAAAAAAAAAAAAAAAAAAGAAAAAGAAAAGAAAAAAAAAAATCTATTATATAAAAGAGTGACTAGGTCTCGCTTATTACATGATTCAATAAATGTTATTTGCTGATATTTTTGTTTGAAATGGTTTAGCCTGTTTGACAACCCATTTAGTGTTACTAAGGACTACTGTTTATGGCAACATTTATGATCGCACAACAAATCGAACATGTATAATGACTACCAAGATATTAAGTAAATTATTACATACTGTGATCTAAAATGTTTGAAACACAGGGGAGTATTTATTATTGACACCGTTGTACAGCTAAAAAAAAAAAAAAGGTGCTGCCTAACTTGTAGCGATAGTAACAGGATCAATCCATTTACATATTGAATAGACGCTTCGTCTATTTTAAATCAGGCAGTTAACATCGATGAAAGGATTCTCGTTCAATACAATAGTGTATTACCAATCAACCGGATTTCACATAGTAAACAATAACTATACTCTACAAAAACCTTCTTATATAAACTGTGTGTCAATTAATTTTCTATTCAGTGTTTCTTTTTTGACTAGAGAAAAATCTTGAATTTATCTTTACTGGCAGCTACATATTTCGATTTTAATAAGTAAGATATCATTGGTGGTCATGTTGAATGATAGAAAAATGGGAACAAATTTTTCGTGCTACGTCAGATAATTAAAATATATTTACAGCAGCGAACGATTTTATATGAAATTAAAAGTAGATCTTGATACAGTAGATAATCACTATAGTAAAGATGGACGGCATATTTAATTGAGTTATAGCGTGCATAGTCTTTTTATGGGATTTGGATAAGGTTATTATCCAAATTTTACGCGGCTATATTTTCACTGGAAAAGTAGTGGACCTCGTTCCATGCCACGTTTTCCTTTCCGGAATATATATACAATAAAAGAGGCTTTAGCGTCTGCTCTTTTCTTGATTATAAGAAGCAATCCGGGGAGTCATTTACCCTTTGTTTTTATTATTATTAAACGTAAAAAATCTTGTTAATAATCATGATTTAGTAAAAGATGTTATTTTCGTTTTCAAGTTACACGTTATTACAACGTGCTTCTCAATTTCATTACGATCATTTGTGCAGTATGTTACTATATCTTTCTCAATTCTAAACAATCTTCTTGGCTGGATAATAAAAGAGATCACAACAGAAAACAGTGATTTTAAGAGATTAGCTAACTAACGATTTATAATGATGACCTCGAATATACATTAAACTCTATTTCTAACCAAAAGAAGCTAACCGTGAATAAACAAAAAAAAAAAAAACACGTTTTTTAACGAGTTTATTGCCTATTTTCCACCTCGATATACGAGAAGGGCTCACTGAAAGAAACATAGTGGAAAGGATTTGGTTGTCATGGAGCTTTGACATCCTCAAAAGCGATGATGATTAAATGATGCTACTAATAACCTGAGCATGAATCACAATTATTTGACCTATAAGTGTATTTGTTAGGACTTTATTTTTTTTGGATACCACTGCAAGATCTACTTTGCCTCCCTAATTTGACATAGTTCGGTTGACAGGTATATTTATCAATTAGTAACTGACAGAGTGCCAGAATAAACAATCTTTTTTTTTTTTTTTTTTTCATTCAAATGCTTGTCAAATTTTTACGTCCCCCTACCCATATCAGATATCAATGTAATCTCATAATCATAAAAAGATTCAAGGAGTGAGATCTTTGGCAACAAGTGCTCGAAACCCTCAAAAAAAAAAAAACAAGTGTAACCAATTTTTGTTTGACCGAGTATACAATGCATTTTCCATTGACACTGAGCTTATTGACATAAATACTATTGAAGCCTTTACATTTCTTTTATGCATAATAATTAGCCCCCTGAAAAAGGGGATGTAACTATGGTAATATGAGAGGGTAACCATTTGATTTATCTGCACAGGATTGCTTAAGCGTAGGTTAAGTTTCGTTAAAAAACAGAGTTGCAGATATAAACAAGAGACTATACTAATGTATATTTCACTCTTGAAAATCACAGATATATTCTCGAACTTCTTAATGAAAAGTCTTGGTTCAAATGTATAATTACAATGCCAATAAATACATGTCCTTATGTTTGCTTTATTAGTGCATAGTTTTAGAGTTTAATACAAAAAGAGATGTAAATTAAGTAGAAGTGAAAGAAGTAGTACCCCTATTACTACCGTGCAAGGATCATGTAGGATTAAGCTTTTATGCATCTGTGGCATCTTTCTGCAAACAACAGTAGTCTCACGGTGCTTTGTACAGAACTTTTTTGAAACAAGTTGTATTAGCTAAACATTTATTACCTGCTTTCATCAATTACTATCCCCCTTCTCCTCTCCGCACTTATACAAAACAATAAATTGTAATTAACTCACTTGAAACCGTAAGTGTTTTGGTCAATACACTATTTTCGTTACTTATTGTAAAAATCCCAAAAAATATTTCAACTTGCGCACAACAAAATGGTAACATTTCAATGAGAAAGTGTAACTCAAAGAGAAGTGCACACCTTGTTTATCGGCGACCCATTTTTTTTTTTTTTTAACACGCGAAAAAAACTTTTTTTTTTTTTTGTCCTTTGTTCATCTTGTAAAATAATAGAGATTTCAGAAAGATGTCCATCATCACTACAAGTATGTGTTCAGTTAATTCAACAAACTCGATGTTTATACTTTGATATAGTTTTCTTCTGGATCGGTGTATTAGCCGTTGTGCCTTACCTCGCTTTATGTGCCTATGGTGCTTATGGCTGCCCTGAACAAAACTTGAAAGAGAAATACAACGCTAAATGGTAAATAGATGAAAATAAACAACAAAATCAATAGACTTACACTCTCTATAGGGCTTTAGTTACAGGTGGTTCTTCGGGTATTGGTGCTGCTATTGTTCGTAAATTTGCTGGTCAAGGATTAAACGTTGTAGTTATCGCACTCGATGATGCCGTCTTTACTAAATTCAAAGAAATCATCGTTAAGGAATTCCCAAAAGTCGAATTTCGTTTCGTTGGCTGTGATCTTTCTGAACCTACAGGCGAAACTTATTTAAACGCTGTCAAGCAAGCTACTTCAGACATCGATGTTCAAATTTTGTGTAACAATGCTGGCTTCATTACCACTGGTGGTTATGCGGATGTTTCCATGAAGCGTGAATTAGCCAACTATCATACCAATGTCACTTCTGGATTGATCTTGACTCACCACTTTGCTGATGAAATGTTGAACAAGGGCCTTAGAGGTCTTATCACCTATACCTCCTCCAGCGCCGGCTTTATTCCCAATCCCATGTCTGCTTTATATGGTAAGAGAAATAGTCTATTATTTGTTTTATATGATGCTCACATAGTGTGTAGCTTCTTCCAAGATCTTTTTAACTACTTTTGCTGCTTCTATCGCCGCTGAATTAGCTGAGGCAAAAATTGACGTTCTTGTTGTTGTAAGTTAAATAGCGAAATAACCACACAAAGACTCATGCCTCTTTTAGCATCCTTCTCCTATTGATTCCAACTTTTATCAAAATGCTGGCAAGATGTCTGCTCTCAAGTCAGCTCAAAAAATGTCTTATCCTCCTTCTGTTATTGCCGAAACTATCTGTCGCAATGCTGGTAAGGTTGTCGTTGCTGACCAAGGACCTATCACTGTCATTATGAAGATTATCACCACTAAAATTTTGGATTGGAACGTTTTCACTGAAATCATGAAACTCGGTCTTAGAATGAATGGCGACTACAAGGCTATGAAGGTTGAGCGTCCTCTCAAGAGAGATTAACATCATTTTTCCTTCTAAATCGACATCTGTTATCATGCCGTACAAATAAAATTTTGTGAATAGTCCACTGTTTAAATGGTTACAGCTCGCATTTTTGCTAAAGAGGTCAGTTGATTTTTTTTTTTTTCCCCAATTCATGTTTAAAAAAAAGAGAGTTCCTGAAGAGTTTTGCAATGACACAATTCTCGTGACAGCATATTCCTTTGAATCTGTTTGTAGTCGTTTGTACCACTGCAGTATAGCTTCCCAATCTAGAAGATGGAGACTTTGGTATTTTGAAATTTGTTGTTGTGGTTACATTCATGCTTTAACTTCATAATATCATGCGCCAATAAACATTGCCGGGTGACTGTTTCTAACCCCCCCTTTTTAAAACTTTAAGGAGTTGATCAAAACAGACCGTCTCTCTTTTTCTCCCTCTTGTCATTTTGTGAATCCAAGATGTCCAACAAAGCGAAGCCAAATGGCGCGGCTAAAAAACGCCAAAAAGAGAGACACAACCCTGAAGAACAAGAACAATTGAAAGCCTTTGTAAGATTATTGTAATTTTTTAACAGCGTTTTTTAACAAAATATATCTATAGGTCGCTCTCTGTGAATCTATGTATAATAATATAGTGGTTGATACTCCACCCAATAAAGACAATTCAAGTATAGCTACAACTCAGACATTCATGCAAAACTCAGTTGTCGTGCCTTTTTCTGACTCAATAACAGTTTCCGCAGCAGCAGAAGACGATGATACTTTTCATACAGCTCCTAGTTCACCCTTTGATCCGCCTAATGTCCTTGAAAATCAGATTATTGAATTCAACTCTTTGAGCAACAAGATTCAAGAACTGAAAGACCTGACGCCTCGACAAACACAAAATATTCATCCACAAGAACTGAGCATGAAAATAAAACAAACTATCAGACATTTGGATGACTTAAGAAACAGTCTGGTTAAGTTGGACGTGGATACTTCTACTGAATACCATGAAAAAAGATACAAAGCCGTCTCTACAACGACAGCCACCTCAACAAATAAGACCGATTCTACTGCAAGTTTAACGGCTTATGCAGCATACTCTGAAAATAATAAATACTTACTACAAAAATCAGCCGCTTCTTCTTCTAGTCAATCACTTGTTATAACGAAATTAAGAGACAAAGGAAAAGGAAGGGACCATGCAATCATGCCTTGTCAACCTGTAAGCAGAATTTACTTGGTATTTTTTAGAAAGAAATCGTACTGATTAACTTTTTTTTTATTTTTTTTATAGGCCACAACTCACTCTGAGGTAACATAAATAATACGCGTCTGTTCATAATTTCCTAATTTTTTTTTTTTTTTTTTTTTCAATTATATTCAGATGCCTGAGGACTCCTTTGCTAGTCAGCGTAAGCTCTTTAACAATTCATCAAGCCAAATTAGTATCCGTGAAGCTACAACCACCACTACAAGTGTCGTTTTTAAAGAATTTGTCAAACTTAATATTGATAGCAAAGACACGACAGCTGATAAGCATTCTTCAAGTGGAGAAACACAATCACTAAAACGACCACGAGAACAGACGGAAGGTGAGGCAACACCAGAAAGCAATAAATTATCTGGAGGCGAATCATCGTCGCGAGCTCGCCGTCCTCGTCATGAAAAACCTATTGATTTCAGTAAGACTATTTGTCCGTTCGTGATTGATGGTGTCAAATGCCGGCACACTGACTGCAAATATACGCATCAAGTTGACGCTTGGAGAGAAATACAAAATAAAATGAGGGAAAAAAGACGACTCTTTAGAGAACAAGAAAAGGCTAATCATTGGCAAAAAAAGTTTGCTCAAAAGGCTAAAAAAAATATCGTAAAAAAGCTCTCAAAAAAACAACGGAAAAGACTAAACAAGCAACGACAGGCTGCAGCTCAAAGAGATTTAGAGGCGCGACAGAGAAAGAAGGCTGAAAATAAAAGAATGAATGTAGCAAACGCAATTTCGAAAAGAATCAAATCTAAAGTTCTTTGTTCTACTGAGAGCTCTGGTGGCCTCTGTTCTAATAGTCAATGTCAAGACATTCATTTCGATGACTATTCTAAAATGGCTTCAAGTTCAACTACCGTTTCAGATATACTTCGACGAAACTTAAAAACCAATCCTTCAAGTATATAAAACGGAACTTCCTGGACCAGCTAATTTCCTCAGGAATCTTCCTCCACTCAAGTCAACACTATGTAACTGAATCGCTCTTTTTTTTTTTATGAAACTAGTATAATTATGAAAAATAAAACCAAGTATACGTATACCATTAACCAAAAGAACAACAACTACTATGTATGTACCATGAGTTTATTAACAAGTATTTAAAAATGGATCTTTCAGTAGATCGGATATAGTTGGGCGTAAGAAGGGATTGCGGTCCAAACACTTTTTCAGTAGCTCTACCAGTGATGAAGGTATAGTGGTTTCATCTTTACCTCTTTTTGTGGTGGATGGAAAAGAAATTTCATATTCTGGGTTTGGTATATTTATCACTTTTTGAGCTAAAGGTAATCTTTGAAAGGGAGTTTCACCATAAACAAACTCGTATAGCATACAGCCGAGTGACCAAATATCACTAGATCGACCATGCTTTAAGGTTTCGCTATTCCCATTATTTACTAGTGTTTCTGGAGCCATATAATCAACTGTACCAAACTAACCATATTATCATTAGCGATACTTTACTTTTAGAGGATTTATTTACCTGACCAACCCGATGCACACTTGTAGTGTCATCTGCAGACTTCATAGCAATACCAAAATCAATCAACTTTAACCATCCTTTGACCACAACAAAATTTGCTGGTTTTAAGTCAGAGTGGACGATAATACGCTGGTGCACAACAGAGACTGCTTCAAGCATCTAATTTTACATACTTAGTATATGGCTGACAGTAAGCCCTCCCTTTCTACTTACTTGCTTCCAATAATATCTTATAAAGCTGATATCCCATTTTTCCTGTAATTGTGCACGAATCAAGTTAAAAAGATCAATTTCACCGCATTCCAGTATCATATAGATGATAGCCGATTGTACATCATAGTCTAATAGTTTGACAATACGGTCATGGTCTTTCAATGAATTTAACATCTGAATCTCGTTTAAAACCTCCTTCCTGTCTTCTTCACGTTGGGTATCTATCCATTTTAAAGCAAACACTTCTCCATAGGTATGTGATAATACTTGAAATACTCTTCCAGTGTTCCCTCGTCCTATTTCGTTCAAGACTGTATAGTCATGCCTGTTTACCTATATACAATAACTTGAGCAAGTTGTCAAAACAAGAGCAACATTCGCTTACAGTAATCAGGTCGGATTCTTTAGGTGGTGTAGGTCTTCTATCGTAATGCGAAATGGGTCCGTCTTTCATTTCTTGGTCTACTATCTCCTTTTGGTGGACAAGAGATTCATGCAAATTTGACTGATGATAGGTTTTAGGTGTGGGAAGGTTGGTTGAGGCCTGCTCGAGCTGTATCCTTTCTGCTGGTGATTCTGCTGTATTTGGAGATAGCCCTAGTTGTCTATAGGGTGTGTTAAAGATATTATCTTTGTTGTCTAAAGGGCTGGAAAAAGAGCGAACACTTCCAGGTGTCGATATATTGCTTATTATTGGAGTGGTTTGTACGGCCGGTGTTCTCATAACAGAAGGTGAATTTTGGTATATCATTGTCACTGGGGCTGAAGCAGGTTTTGGTGATATTGACACTCGTTGTCTTTTATTTCTATGTTTGAGTTATGTTAATAATCGTCTACAATAAGATATGGGAGTGTTAATTACGTAGTATAATCGACAGTAACATTGGCAGTAGTTAACTAAAATAAATAACAGTTAAAAGAAATGTAGTCCATTGAAATAAGTTTATTACATTATGTTGTACGTCTTTAAAGATTCTAGATCCTCCTTCCGATAATGAAAATCTCCTTTTCTATATAAAAGTGTTTAGTATTCGACATGATCATTCTTTTCTTTTCCTTTTTTTTTTTTTAAAAAAAAAAAATACTTTACTGATCCCTCATCGAAACTCAAAATCATATCATGGTCTTCATCGGATTCATGATTTAACTCATCCATCAACTCTGTTGTAGGCGTTAAAAATTCTGTATACTCTTCGATTCCTCTTAACAATTCCTCAGACATTTGACACCACCAATAGATTGAAAACGTAGTTTTATGCTGTGTTGTCAAACAAAACAAAACAAAAAAAAAAAAAAAAAAAAAAAAAAAAAAAAGAATTGAACACGCGACGTTTGCGCGCGATGAACCTATTTGACGTCCAGCCAAAAAGGGAAACTGTCATTATTGAGTTCGTATTATCGTACGTCATTGCGACGATATGTAGTATCAATGATGATGATAACAACTAGACAAAGTAATATAGGTGTTTGCTGCAGCATAAAGAAATATGGCCAAATTGAATCAAAGTAGTTTTTTTGTTTTCTTTGAATTATGACACTAGGCTAGCTTGCCCAAAAATATACAATATTTCTTGGATAATTTAAAATCGGATAAATCGCATTAAAAGACTGACATATATAGACATTTACACATTCGCAGTATAGTAAGTGTATATGGTTTATTTATATTCAATCACATTGCATGGATCTCCTGTTTTTTCCAAGAGTCTACTCCAATAAGTGTCGATATCAAATTCAAAGTTATAATGACCACCTAAGCTAACTTCCATTTGAGATGGAATAATATAGTCTTCCAAGTTTATTTGGCTGTCATTTGTTGCATTCTTTTCGTCGTTGTTAAGGAACTTGATTTTGCTTTTTGTGACAGGATCCATAAAAGGAGAGACCATTTTAAAAGTTGTAAGGAAAAACCAGGGAGCTATGTTCTAAGTGGTTAATAAATGATCTCCTTCATCTTTTGTTTATACATTACAGTTGACCAAGAAAGCAACGCCAAGTCTTTCAGGGTAATGGTTGCTCAAAATGTCTAAAAACTTCTTACAGGTACTCAAGTTTGGGTTACTGGCTTTTGTTGAATCCTTGAAATCTACGACAATAGATAGCTTTTCAACTTGAGGAGGCATTAAACGAATACCTCTTTCTAAACAAAAAACGATATATTTCACTTGTCTATCTCCTTCTTTCGAATTTTCATATCGAGGCTTCATAATCCATAATGGTCTTCCTGTTTTATCAAAACCATTATAATACATCTTACCAGTCTCTGCCTATACTCATAGTTCTTTTTAAATACACATCTACGTGAGTTATCGCTGTTTACCTCAGGGCGGATTTCACTTGCATCTAATTGATCAGGTCTAAACTCTCTTCTCCACTTTACAGTGTTTTCAAGCATTGTTTTAGCAGCCTATAAAAGCATTTATTAGCATCTAATAAAAGATATAGGACACGCGTTGCGCAGGGTGTTATCTTGTATGACATAATAAAAAAAAAAAACGTTTTCTTACCTCAAACTCCCATTTTCTAGCTCTCATGTATCTATGAGCAGTAGCTTCTGATAAAAATCCTCTTTCATTTGGATAATATGGGTCTTCTTTATCAAGCATGATAGTTTCCATATAAACCAATAAGTCTTTAATTTTCTTTTCCTTTTCTTCATCAAGTGCGGGGTTCAAGACAGGGTCATATTCAGTGGGTTGAGCAAGAATAGGTTCATGCGTAATTGGTCCATAGTCAACAGAAGGTGTAGCTGACTTTGTGCTAGTAGCAGTACTATTAGAACCTGATCTAAATCTACTAAATAAGCTCATAATAACAGTAAAAAAATAAATAAATAGAGAATAAAAAAAAAAAAATACAATCCCATTGTTTTTTTTTTTTTTTTCTTTTAGAATTTTAAAAAGTAGTGACGCTGTTTTACTATTTTTGGTAAGCAAGTTGCCATCTCTCTACGTGAGTAACAGGCTTTTTGTTACTCTTTTTAAACTTTCTGCAAGCTCATGTCCTTCCTTAACGAGGATTCAAATATCTTATTTTTTTTTTTTTTTTTTTTTTTCAATATCAGGAGTACTACACTAAAAATCGTGTCCAACTGTCATTCTTACAAAATTATGGTGTTTGACAGCTTTCAAAATTAATCTTTAAACTCTAAACAAAAAATACCGTGAGCTTATGCTCGAGCTATTGTTGATATAATAGAGTAGCAATAACAGTAACTTTGGTGGATACTTCAAACCCAATCTTCCTTGGTCTTCGGACTTCAAGTTTATTTTGACTTATTAATGAAGCAAATAAAAATATCAATCGGCAGCTAAAAGGCAAACTAGAAGCCGAGTTGTTGAATTATTTTATATTCAGGCAAAAGCAAAGTGTATATCCCATCGAAATGTGTAATTTATAATAGTATTTGAATTTTTGTTTAGTGTTGGAAAGTACCTTTTGCTGTCAGTACAGTTAACAAATACTGCTCTTTTGACAGCGCTTCATATTACTATTTTAATGGTCATATTCATTGTCGTCATGGTTGAGCTTCTTTCCATTGACTATTTAAGTATATCAGAAACACTAGACATTAACGTTGTTGAAGAATTCTGGTTTTACTTCTTATATATGTAATTTTAATGTCATTAGAGTCGCTGGCTTCTTTGCGATTACACTACTACTTGTTCTCGTCATCCACACAAGTTTCAGCCATAAAATATACAGGGTTTATACCAGCAGGCTGCTTTCGATTTGCATGTCCGCCATCTGTCATTTTTTCACAGCTGTACCTTTTAACGTTTAAGCTTCTAGTCTTTGGCTTTACTATCTCAGACATCGCCATCACTACTACGTTTTACTTCATTCAGCCACTTTACGGAGTAGTTGAAGAGTTTTCTTGCGAAAGCTTAAAGCTTAGTATTTTAGAACTCATGAAACCACTCTTCGATATTTGTGCTGTTCAAAAAAACAAAATCAATCTGCTTTGGAAAACCCCCCCCTTTTCTTGTTACTCATCGAGACCAACTAGTCATCAAAATAAAAGCAACCATTATGCAATTGAATTTGAAACTTGAGGATCCAGTAGATCAATAAAATACAGGTGCATAGTTTTACAGTACTTACAGCCTACCTAGCAATGGCGATTATTATTTTGACTTAAATCAATACATACATACGTGCATATATATGATATAGTAGGCAGTAAACGAGAGACGAGTCCCTTTTCAGCGTCTATTATCTAATGCATGGCAAAGGTTCTATGTTGGGTAACACAAATACACTACATATTTCGCCTATTTGTTAATATTAAACTTCTGCTTCCAAATCAATCGCAGAAAGAGTTTTTAGTACGTGACAGTGCACTTTGTATTTAATTTCGCTCAATTAATAGTGATTCATAGGTAAACTAAAAATATATAAGCTTTGTTGCGTATGGTAGCGGAATGCTTGAAGACGCATTAGGCATTTACAGATCAGTAGGTCGTGATCTCTTTGAATCACAGGAGCCGCGTTATAAATTGACTTTTTTTTTCTCTCTTATAACTGTAGCTTCTAGAAAAAGCTCTATTTATTTGTATTGATAGAAATAGTTTATTGCCGAGTTATAGAAGCCATAATAGACGTTAGGGGAAAGCGAAATGAGGCAAATTATCCGTTCGTAGTATTTACTATATCGTGAATATGGTGTAATTACCTTTTTGTTTACATGCAAATAATGTGTGGCTTGGAATTCTATTAAAACGTAAAAGACGCATTTGAATTAGATAAAACATTCACTTTGCAAGTTTTGTGATTTTTATTTTTTCTAGCTGAGTAACTAAATGACATTGAAATATAGCAAATGCTATTAGGTAGGACGCAGCCTCCGCTTAAAAAAGACATAAAAAAGTGTGGTACCAAATCAACATAAATCGTATGCTTCTTTTATCAAACAAGAATTGTTTACTTTTTGTTTATTTTCACTCCCTATTGTAAACAAAGCAATAAATTAAAAGCCCAAAAATGAAAGTCCCAAAAATTTCTGCAGTCACTTAATCAAAAATAAAGTATATAAAGAGACTCTATTTTTTTTTTCTCATTTCTTTATTTTCTCTTTGCCATTGGAGTCCAACTGTCCCCTACGTGGTATGTGTAAAAAGCAACCTCGAAAAGCAGGCTAGCAAGTAGATCAAATCGCGGCTTGTCCTCGTCGCCTGGCGGGCGAAAAACAGTGCTAGCAGGGGGCTCAAGAGAGTTGTGGATGTTAGAGGCAGCAAGTCTGCATTTTTAGTGGCCCTTTATAGTCTGTATTTCCATGGACTGGCTCACTTGTTCCTTTAACGCGTGTGCGATGAAGTTAATTACTGAGCCCTCCGCCCGTTACTTTTTTTATTTTTTTCTTCTTATAATAGGCGATGAAGTTTATAATACTGAGCCCCCTTAATCGGGAACAAAATATAAATGAA